>CACKRE030000488.1:1198-16969 GCA_902602495.3 Ectocarpus sp. CCAP 1310/34 | reverse complement strand
AACATTTCTCAAGAGATTTGTGTCGGACCTGAAGAGGATTAGTGTCGAACAATCTCTATCTGACCCCTGTGTTCTGCGTTTCATGATGAGAAACGAGGTGATGGGTACAATCGCGATTCATGTGGATGACTTTCTGTATGGAGGAATTGAGAGCCTTGCCAAGATAGTTGTGCAAGCGCTAGGTGACTCTTTTCACACAAAGAATTTTGGCGAGGTCAAGTTCTTTCATGGTTGCGCATTTAGTCGCGACCGCGAGGCTGGCAAGATTGAGGTGTCTCAAGAGCGTTGCGTCAGGAGTGTTCTCCAGAGATTCAATATTTGTCGCACCAGCTCGACCCTGCTCCCCCTGCTAGTGTTTACAGGTCCGTGATGGAGGAGGAGGAGGCAGGGGGTGTGCCGTTCCGAGAGGTGGTGGGGAGCCTGATGTGGATCGCCAACCAGACGAGGCCCGACATCTCAAATGCTGTGCGGGCGGTGGCGAGGCACTCTCACGAGCCAAAGAAAAGCCACTGGAAGGCGGCCCAGAAGATTCTGAATTTATCTTCTGGAGACGGCACATTATAATTTTGAAGTACAAGCAGGGCACTATGGTAGACGTAGGCACGTTGGTGTACGTAGACGCAGACTCCGCCAGTAAGGCCACTGACCGTAGATCAGTTTCGGGAGCACTAGTTCTTGTAGCTGACTGTCTTGTTGCTTGGATTTCTAGGACGCAGAAATGTGTCACACATTCAACAATTGAAGCAGAGTATGTTGCGATGGGTGACGGTGTAAAAGAGGCTCTGTTTGTCAACGGAATGCTCGAGTTCTTGAGGCCTAGTGATAGAATCGGTAAGATTCAGGTACGAGAGGACAACGAGGGTGTGATTGCACTTGCTGAGAATCCACTCAGTTCGTGTAACAGTAAGCACATTGACGTGAGGCACCACTTTCTCACGAATTTGACAGAGGAGGGAGTGGTGGAAATCCGGCATGTCTCTGGCGAAGGACAGCATGCGGACATTCTGACGAAGGCTCTGCCGAGAGATCTTTTTGAAGTTCATCGTAATTTTGCTCTAGATTTGATTTCTGAGAAGTAGTCTTAAAGACCTGAGTTGTGTTTTACTTTGGTTGTTATTATTCTGATATATATTTGATTGGTCGAGACAAGAGCCCCAAGGGAGGGTGTTCGTGATAGTTGCTGCTGTGTGTGTCGACAGAGTGACGTAGAACAACTTGATTGGACAGTTTGCATTGCGGGACTGTCTGCGTTGAAGATCGTTGAGTACTTCACCTTTTGACCTCTTCTCCTGGTCCAAGGTCTCAACAATAAAACATCTTTTCCCCAGAAGCCACGAGTTTATCAACACGTATCGAGTGGCTCGGACTCGCGCAGCACAGCGGGAGCTAGCCCGGAATCGTGGAGAACGATATTTGCCTCTTGGGGCTGATCTTGTGCTTAACGCGACTTGGCTTCGTCGTTTCAGCACTTCACCCCTCCCTGTTGGCGCGCGGCTGTGGTACAAGGCCCGTGATGGATTANGGCTCGGACTCGCGCAGCACAGCGGGAGCTAGCCCGGAATCGTGGAGAACGATATTTGCCTCTTGGGGCTGATCTTGTGCTTAACGCGACTTGGCTTCGTCGTTTCAGCACTTCACCCCTCCCTGTTGGCGCGCGGCTGTGGTACAAGGCCCGTGATGGATTATGGTGGACCGGACGTATTGGTGCTCATCAGGGCGGCTCGTACGTCGTTCGATTGTTGANGTGTTTAGAGAAACATCGTTCGCGCCATCTGGGCGACAACCGTGGTCGCACTCCGCTCCTTGCTGGCTCCTCACTGTCGGCTGTTCCCACCATTTCTTCTTAGCGTCGTCGTTTTCATACACCAATCGGCCTATATTGGTCTTTTGTGTAATCCTTCTCGCCGACGTTTTGATTTTGTTTTTTTTCCTGTCACCTTCCGTTTTGTTTTGTTTTGTTTTGTTTTGTTTTTCTATCTTGTCTCTTTTCTTTCGTTGGCTTATTTTTGTTTTGGACGCTGGGTCAACGCCGCCTCAAGACACGCAGTGTCGAGTGATCCTTCTTCCTTGTTTCCTGCATTCATCTGAATCAGTGAACTGCCGCGACCTGGATGTCCGTTCTCACTCGCCTTTGCTTACTTTTTTTTTGTTGTTGTTGGTTTTGGTTCTATCGACAAGCTCCCTCCAAAGTTTCGTCGGTGTTGTTTGCCTCTGAACGCTTGGAAAAAGAGGTCCCCAAGTTTCGTGGGTATTGTTTGCCTCGGGACACTTGGACACTGAGTTCCCCGCGTTATCCTGGTTCGCCTCGCATTTGCCATCTAATTTTGTCGTAATTCTTTTTTGTTTTGGTTCCATCGTGCCGCAGAAGTGTCGCATACGTTTGGTGCTTCGGGATTCCATCCCGTGGCGTCGCCTTCTCCCATGGATTTTCGTCGTCACCCACACTTCGTTCTGCTTCGTCTCCATCATCGCCACCTTCGGGCGGCGCCTTCATGACAGTAGCGTCCCTGAGTCGTCGTCTTGTGTGAATCTCTACGACTTTCTGTGTTTTTGTCTTTGAATGATGCGTATCGCCAGCGAGCCATGGCGCAGTTCGTCGACCGCCTCTGTTGCCTTAATCACTGGTGCTTTGCATCCTTGGTCCTCATTAGGTCTTGCCCCTGCCGTCTCCGTATACGAGTTGGGTACCCTGGCACGCTGGCAATTGTTCTCCGTGCCTTTGCCTGTCGTTCTTTACTCCTGCCCTTCGTTAACGTCTTAGATTGCGTTGAGTTTTCCCTTTGCGTCGCGTCCAGTAACAAAGACCGTATTCGTTCGGACATTTGTTTGGGTTTTGAGTTTCGTCACCGTATTTTGGACTCGGGTAGTCGCCTTCATTCCTCCAGCGGTGATACGCGCGGGTGCGCGTAAAAGAGTGGTGTGTGGCGTCCGGGTATTTTTCTTTTTTTTCCGCTGTCGTCATCTGTACAGGATGATGGCGTGCTCTGGCGCAATATATATTCTTCGTAGCTTTATCCCTTTAAGCGTTGTCATTGAGATGTCGATGTTCCGTCTCGTGACCGTTAGCATTCTTCATCTCAAAGATGGTGTGGGGGATTGATTCGGGATATTTCTACAACTCACCCTCCTTTTGGATGTTTTGTGAAGAGTCATATCTTCGATTTATGATCATAAATCATCAGCTAAATCTTGCTGTAGCTTAAGGATTTGAGCATTGGTTTAAGTATGGAATCTGCATATATGATATTCAGGGTAGGCTGGTGCTAAGGAGTGTGGCTGCTAGCATGAATAGGGTACATCTTATTGTTGATAGGATGCGGGTCGGTCAGGGGGTATGCCCTTCTGACCCCTACCCCCTTAGAATTGTCTACTCTGTGTACCCCCTGAGATGAAGTTGGATCTCCACTTCATCCCAGCAATAACAAGCGACTTTCCCATCTCAACGTGGTCGTGGACAAGCGTGTCAGCGACAGAACTTTCATCAATATCTAGGAGCAAGCTACCGCCCACGGCTTCACTGCTTGAAATCGATGTGCTTCGAGTTGGAATTCGAGATGGGGTGTTTTGCGATCTGGATAGCGTCTTCGTTATCCTCATACAGGGGCTTTTTTTTTTTTGTTCTGCCATCATTGGACTGTGTCGGCTGCCCCTCTGGCCCCTATCCTCCACTTCTACTAGCTAGACGACCCAACCGGGGTCACACAGGAGGGGGGGGTTGAACCCCCTCCTGCGGTTCCTGCCTGAGGTATCTTTTCTCGCGAGAAGGGTACAGCAATCCCTTCCCTCGGGACTCACGACGTCGATTATCGTTTACTTACAACGAGCTTTGCAACGCGTCGCTTTCATCCTAGACCAGGATTTATTTAGTGAGAAAAAAACTCACTCTGCCGGGACTCGAACCCATGACCTGGCCCTCAGCCGGCTGCGAAGTTACTCACTAGACCACCGGATGCACGGCCGCGACTCCTTCGGGAACATGAAACGCCAAACCTGCCCCCAAAACAAAATCTCGTTCCCCATGTCCGCCATCGCCACGTATTCTGCCTGCGTGGTAGACAAAGTCACACACTTCTGAGTGTTGGAGAACCATGCAATCGCCCCTCCTGCACACATCATTACCCCTCCCGAAACCGACCTATGGTCTACCGCACGTGAAGCGTATTCCGCGTCGACAAAAGTGATCAAAGAAAATCCCGAAACCGCCCCCCTCTGAAAAAAAATCCCCGAAGAACATGTCCTAACTGCATATCCTAAAATGCTAAGTGCAGCCTTCCAGTGGATCAACTTCGGTGCCCTACAGTATCTCGCCACTGCTCTCGCCGAATTCACGATATCCGGCCTAGTCAACAAGGCAATCCACAGCAGTGAACCAACCAGCGCGCGAAAAGGGTACTCTACGCTCGGCTCGTCCACGTCGAAGTCCCAAAGTCTGCCGGTGGTGGGAAGAGGAATGCCCCCCCCCCCACTCGCCCCCACCGGTATTCATGGGGATCGGGTTTTCGTTGCTTGCCAACGACGATGTAAAACAAGCCAATTCACTTCGTGAGCTCGGCAACCAGGTTGCCGTTTTTTTTCCCTCTGTTTTTTTTGGCGGTAACCATAATGGTGGTCGATTGNAGAAAATAAATTAAGTCATACGCAGCTGTCATCCGTACGCAAGGAAGTAAGCACAAGATGCCGAACACCCTTAGCAGAATGCAGCGCACCCTTCATGCGACTCGCCGAATACCTCACGGCGCTTCGCGCTTGGCGATGTGAGAGCCTGGTCCGGTGACAACCCGGCGTGCGAGGTCAATATTCTAAGGACTACGGCGTGCACGACTATAAGTACACTCCCTCCCACTCGACACCATACCTCTCTCCCAACTCTTCGGTGTATGTCTGCTGTGAAATCGTCAGTCTACCTGCCTCTCTGTCCCTCTCGTAAGAACAACCGGAGTACCACTTCAACTCCCCCAGAGACTTCACTGGCACTTGCTCTCCGAGGTCCTTCCCGAATTGATCACACCTCTCCTTCGTCCCCACTGCAACAATATCGTCTACGTGTACTACGAGAAACAGCACTACTTCCCCCCCTTCGACGAAACGAAAAACACACGAATCAGCCATCCACTGCTGGAACCCCAAAGCCAACAGACACGTCTTCAGCAACGCGTACCACTCCCTAGATGCCTGCCTCAAGCCATAAAGACCCTTGTCCAACTGCACTATCTTCCCCGACAACGCACCACATTCTTCCGGCAGTCGCATGAAAATATCTTCCTTGAGAGGGGCCCTCACGAAAGCCTGACCGATATCGAAGTGACACAACTCCAAGTCAAGCTCACACGCCAAAGCTGCCAACAAACGAACACTAGACGAAGCACACCCACGCTGAGCACCTCGACCAACCCTTCACCGACCGACAAACCACCCGATTTGATTTCTGCTTAATCAGCCGACCAAGTAACTGTCAAAACAGTACGAACCCAAATATCAAGTAACTGGCCGATTTCCGGCCAAAGCCGCAACACCGAAAACGAGGAGCAAGCGGCAGTGGTGGAGACCCTCGGGGGGTTACTAGATACACCCAATAAACAATCGACCAATAACCAGAAACGGGTATACCCGGGTACTTTATCACCACTTTCGGGTACACTTAGAAATCAAGACGTTTGCACCCCCAGGCTGTCAGCTGATTGGCCGAAAAACCATTGTACCCATTTTGGGAGAAAACCCCATCGGGTACAACTGTTTCTGGCAATAGGACGCTCTGGAGTACCGATATTGGTTACTGGTGTACCCGGAAGTGGTCAATTTTGTACCCAGAAATGGTCATATTTTCCTGGCGCCCGACGATCTAAAACCCGCAGAACAACCCGTGTACCGCACATACCCGCACGATACACCATGTACCGCACATACACCACACACAGCAGGGTGGTACCAATCTCCGACAGCCGCCTCCTCCGTAGATCGCGGCGAAAAACCAACCGCCGTGCTCTGCTGTGCTGCTGCTGCTGCGCTGCTGCTGCGCTGCTGCTGCTGCGCTGCTGCTGTGCCTCGCAAGCATGAGGCAGGTCGTGCCCGTTTTGTTTCTCTGTCCTTACCCAATGTACGAGCACCACAGCGAGCTAACTCGCGGATCGAGCGAGTTCGACCCCCTGTAGGAGAGGGGCCCGGGCCCACGAATCAAAATACGTAGTAGGAAAATAACCAACGGCCACCGAGGGCGATCGGGTCCTCCTTCCTCATGAGAATGCTGGTGGTGTGGAGGTGAACCTGCAAGATATATATAGCAGTGTGTCTCTAATGTGCGACATGTTAGCAGCTCGCTGTCGATAGCTACAGATAGATGCCTACACATTGTCTTACCAACTTGTTCCCAGTGTTGTCTCTTTTTCCCAACCACACAACAAAATGTCAAGACAAAAACACCCACACACACCCTCTCTGCGCTGTGACGCGCTGCTCCGCAAGGGCTTTTGTTGTAGTCTAGTCATATTACCAGGCAGCTAGATGGGAGCACGGATCCACAATTCGTCCATTATGCATAATACCTGTTTGGCTGTGCCAGGTGCTGTGTTTTTCCGTGCGTGCATGCAGGTGTAATGCAAGTTTGGGTGTTAATCGAGCACACGGCGGTGGCGTGCACAAACAACGGTCAACGTCCAATTCGCTCGACTGGGTCCCAGGCTCAATGCCTTGCGTGGTCTGGAGGTTATCTTTGAGTAAATGACCGTGGTGTAGTATCGAGGTAGATGTCATATTTCAAGATAAAATGGTTAGTTTCCTCAATGAACGTACCGATAAAGAGTCCATACAGACAAGGTGTTTGACGCATGCTGCGTTCACGTGTTCCTCTCTCAGGAATCCTCCGAAAAGGACCCATCATGCATGGATGACCTTAGCAGACTAGGTTTTCAGTCATACATCGTATGAACTTGGCGTTGTGGCAACACAGCAGTCATTACTTCGTCTCGATTCAACACTTGCGCGTCGGTTTTCCCAAAAACATGCGAATCATGAGAGAGAGAGAGAAAAAAGTCGGAAATAAACAAGAAATGGTCTTGAGAACACGCGTCTCTCTCAAAGGAACGCGGTGGCCGCCCCGCCCCCCTCACCCCCCCCTCAAAAGGACTCCAAAAGGACCTCGAATGCCACACCAAAATTAAGGGGCCTCTTCCAGCATCTACATATCAACACGACACGCTCGTTTATTTCCCTTGCGTAGCAGCAACGTGTACCCGGACGTTCCTACTCAGCAGAGGGTGTGTGCTCCAAATCAACGATGCACAATCCAAATCAATGATGCACAATCAAAGCGGAAGGGTCAGCACATTTTCGTACGCCATGCATGCCAAACTTAGCCAACATACCGCAGGGAACACGACAGCGAAAGAAAGACGAAAGCGCAAAAGAAATAAAACCTCCCTGCCCACCATTATTCACTATCGTCATCACCCATTTGGTCGTTGGGTAGACGAGTGTCAAGGCCCGCGATCCCCGATTCTTCACTGGACAGGGTTGGCACGAAAAGAAAAGAAAGAAAACATCGCGGAGTACGTGACACGGACAAAAACGGCAACACACACATCGTCATTCGGCGGCCGGCACTCAGCGTGCCAAGTTGATCACCATCCCCCCGACAATGACCGATCCGCCCGCACGCCCCCCCTGTGACGAAGAGGGAGCCGCCGTGGCACTCCTCTGCGACAGAGAGGGAGCCGCCGTGGCACCCCCCTGCGACAGAGAGGGAGCCGCCGTGGCACCCCCCTGCGACAGAGAGGGGGCCGCCGTGCTTCCGGATGCAGTCGGGCCGAGTTCAGAAACTCGCCTGTTGAACGACGACGACGCGTTCTTGTCCCCGCGCCCAGGGATCCTCTTGTACTTCTTCGGCCCGGATTTTTTTTCGGAGCGCCAGCCTGACCAGCCACCCAGAAAGGAGGTAGGAGCGTGTCATCTTCCTCCAGCGTGGACGGCACAGGCAGCATGACCTGGTACGCGTCGTCGCCGTAGGTCCGACGGTGGTATTGTAGGCGATAGGCCGGATGTATCAGGGCCATGACAGCGTCCATCTTGTCCTCCGCTGCGTGTATCGAAGGAGGGGGCAACATGGACAGCGACAGGAGACGGAAAATAAATGAAAAAAAAAAACACGCAGGAAACAACTAAAATGAACAGACACACCGGAATCAGAAAAAACAAAGACCCGACACGATGACAAGCGAACAGACACAGGGCATTCAGCGACCAGGTTCACGCAAGTGCTCCGATAGATTCCGCGACAGTACACTCAAAAACAGTGCTGCTGGCAACACGAGGTTCACGTTCATCGTTTTTTTCGGTAACATGACTACTGCTGTGCCCACTAGGTACATCGCTTACATCTAGCCAAGGCGATGACGTCGCAGCAAGGGATGTGGAACCTCGCGGGGAACCCGCATGTGCAGGACCACTCTGTCTTCTGCCCCGGCTCGCCCCACCTCAGCAGGACCCTGTTGCCGCGGGTGTTGAGGGTGGCGAGATTGGTGTTCTCGACCGTGTAGAACTGGTTGCCCGTGGGGGAGGCGATGAGTCTGGAATAATGGACGTGGCAAAGGCGTGCATGTGAGTACATTACATGTGCATCTCGGCGGCGTGCGTGCACCTACAAACATGACATGAAACTCCCACCCGTTGGCAACCCACCACTCGTCCGTGCAAGTACAAGAGAGTCCTGCACGGATTATTATAGGTTGTCCCTTCGACCACACGAGGACATACCCATACACGGAAAAACCCAAACGCGGCTGTATATTCTCCACTATTGTCAACACTTACCCGGCGGACTTCTTCCTTTGGTCTTCGAACGTCGCGGCAGCATAGGGAGTCCATGCTCCATTGCCGAGGGTGGCACGGTGGGCGAACTTCTTGGCGGTATCAGCGAGTATGCTCCTCATCATCTCGAATGGCGGTAGCTTCCTAACCTGTGACAAGTCATCGCCGAATAAGTTGCAACATGACCAAGCTAGGCTTGAAACGAAACCAACCATGCTTGCTTACTTGCTGTGGTCGACACGGGGCGTTGCAGTGGTACAAGAGAAACACCAAAACGGGGTAGGGGTGCACCCACAACTCGAGCACGAATGCGCGGGGGTGTGTGGTGGAGGGGTCGTGGGAGGCAGGCGCACGTGTACTCGTGTCCAGTCACGTCCACGAAAAAGCCTTATTTTCAAGTTCTTTCCAGGAAAAAAAAAAACGAAAAACATCTATTCATCTGTCTCTTCTCTGCCACGCACGGGTGCACTTGCCTTCCAACGAGTGAGTGGGTGTCCCTGACATGGAATCTACAGTAACGTGTTCGAGTCTTCGCGGCTCGTTGTCCATCCAACCCTGCTACCGATCATACATGGTCCACAACAAACGGAACGAACATCCCGTCCTGGAATGGTGGTACTTTCATATTTTCGACTCCTATCCCGGCAGTCACATACGACGAACCATCGTGTGACGAGTAGCCTTACCTCGACACCAATCGACGAGTTGGTTTGCTTCGAAATGTTGTTCGTGACAACGTCTTGGATGGCGGTGTCGGGGGGCGCACCAGAGTGAGCCCACTCAGACCTCTTCCAGAGGTTCATGATCTGGGCATAGGCCACAGGCTTGCTCGGTAGAACGTGGTGTTTCAGGATGTCCTCGCACTGTTTCTTCGTGGGAGCTCTGGAGGCGAAGAATACCCATGTGTTGACATTCTGGGCAGAGAAGTTGAAACACGAGGAGAGGGGGCACAGGCAACGCAGGGAGAAGGGACAAAACTAAGAGGGGCTTCGCAAACACAACAAAATGGAGCAGTAACGCACCCAAGGGAGTCGCAGCGCATCGGCGAGTGCATCAACAGCAGTTCCGGTGCTGCGCCAGCGGAGCCTCGCCCTCCAACGCACATTTCCCCCCCTTGTGCTGGTCGGTGTAGAAGGTTGTCTTGGAGTCTTCCAGAAAGTCCCTCATTTTCGGGTTCTTCTTGCAACCTCTGATCAAAGTTTTGTAGAGGTCGGTGTTCTCGACCGGTCCGATCGCCGTCGCGACGTGGATGTTCTCGTTGTTGGCGTCCTTGCACGTCAACGTCAGCATCTGACCGTTCCACTTTCCCTTGAGGTGTGCCCCATCCATTCCCACGACCTGAGGACGTTTTTTTTAGAGTAAAGAGGGAGGGAAAGCGTCAAGGCAGTTTCGTCAAAACGCCAAATCAATGCCATGGGCGACATGCATGCATAACGTCGCTCTGCAAGAAGGGCAGGGGCAACATAAAGGTGTTCACACGACGGACGATCTTCGAAGTTCTTCCAGTCGATCTCTTTCGAAGGAATGGCAACATGTTTGCACAGGCAAAAAGGGATGTACAAAAAGCTTGAGCGTTGGCGTGGGGGCATCGACCGGTCTCACCCGGCGCGGAAGGAAAACAACTCAGGTCTTCGAGACATAGATGCCACCAACAAGACGCCGATCTCCATCGAGGCCGGCAATGTTGTTGGGAGTGGAAAGCGGGCACCACGCAAATAGCAGGGCAACAAAGATGGTGGGGGTCGATCCCTTTATCGTTTTCATCTCTTTACTATACCTCCCTACCCCGGGTTGGGTTTTCGTCGCTTGGCAACGCATTGTGAAACAAGCCGATCGCATCGTTGGGGTCGACAAGCAGGTAACCGCTTTTTTGTTTTTGCCTTCGTTTTTTTTGTGTCACTGAACAGAACCCTCACTCCGCGCAAACGGGATGATCACACCAACGTTGTGTTAAATTGGGTGAGCACCTTCGAGGCAGTTTACGCAGTGCTCCAACTGTCTCTGGAAGTGAAAAGAGCAAGTGAATACACCAGAAAATAAATTATCGAGTCATTTCCAGCTGTCATCCATATGCTGCAAGGAAGCAAGCCCACGATGCCGGACACCCTTAGCAGGATGCATCGCATCCGCATCCTGCATGCGACTCGCCGAATACCTCACGGCGCTTCGCGCTTGGTCATGTGAGAGCCTGGTCCGGTCGGTGAGAACCCGGCGTGCTCCGTCCGGCATTCTACGGATGCGAGGACAAAGGTCTAACGACTACGGCATGCGTTTACATGAGTACACCTCCCCCTCCCCTAAACTAGGTACAAGAGGAATCATGGGGGGCCAGTGCGCTCGTCCACCATGTATACCCCAGGCGGTTGCCCACATCCTCGTGAACACATCTCCGGGCGCGCAAGTGACACACTCGACACAGGGGTAGACTGCATTCAACGTCGTCTACGTGGTGTTACAACTAAATACTCCAATGGGTTACAACATGCGCCGTGCACATCGTGTGTTCCGATTAAAAATGGAACGGGCCAGTCCCAACTTTGCGTGACACACACCTTGATCGGGCTTCGCACCGCAGCGTACGCAGCACGCCCGAGCATGAAGAAAAGACTACGGAACCTGCCGGTAGTCTCCCTCTGACACAGCAGTACAGAGGAGCGCAGGGGACGGCGAAACACATCGAAGGGGGGGAGGGGGATGGGATCAGTTCGATTTCAAATTTCAAACACATTTAAAAATATTGAAATATTGTCCCTACAAAATAGACGTCGAACACTCCCTTAACACAAAACAAGATATGGTTTTGGTCAAATTCAAATAAATTCAAATCAACCCAACTTTTCCCGCCTATTTGTCCATCCTTTCTTTGCATCAAGAGGCATCATTAGCCATCCATTTTTGTGGCGCTGCCACCGCCATGTCAACCAGAGCTCCGGCTTCTTCAACGGAATCGCAGATTTAGAGCCACGTTTACGTGAGTACTTGTGGACGGTGGGGTACAGCTAACGTCGGGGGTGCACTCTACACACAGCAGACACCATTCCTCACCAATCATCTAAGCCATTCCTACCCACGAAATTCAACCACCGCTGAGAACTGATAACCCACCCACCTGCACCACCGCAATCGATCCCGGGCAGTCCTTCACCAGTTCCTTGCAGTAAGAGGTCATGATGCGGTACCCGTGCTCCAGTTGCTCCTTCGACGCCCTTGTAGCCGCGACCTTCAGGCGTGACGCCGCGCTGTAGCTGACTTTGAGCCCGGTCTGCTGCTCTAGGCTCCTTTTCAGGTCCGTGCCCTTCACGGTCGGGTTGCTGACCATGGCAGCACTGGCGAAACCCTCGAGCGCAGCCGATCTCGCTCCGACCTTGCCGCCAGAGCAGTCATTGTGGTCCGGGATGATGAACGTCACCTTGAACTCTCCCGACCTCTGCTTGCAGGCGCGCACTTCAGCCAGACATCTTCCTTTGGCGCCATTGCAGATATGCTTCTTTTGTCTGCCGCCTCCGTTACCGGAATGAAAGCTACGGCCAGCTCCCGCGAACAGGGCCGCCACATGTACCTTCAAGGCTTTCGCGTCTTTGTATTGTTTGCCCTTCTCCAGCATGATAACCGTGTGGTGCGTGGGTGAGAAGTGCTGTAAGTGGTGAGGAACTGCCTCCGGGGGCGGGCACACGGCACACGGCGGTTGGTTTTTCGCCGCGATCTACGGAGGAGGCTGTCGGAGATTGGTACCACCCTGCTGTGTGTGGTGTATGTGCGGTACATGGTGTATCGTGCGGGTATGTGCGGTACACGGGTTATCCTGCTGGTTTTAGTATTGTCGGGCGCCAGGAAAATATGACCATTTCTGGGTACAAAATTGACCACTTCCGGGTACACCAGTAACCAACACCGGTGACACCAGACGGTCTGGAGATGCCGGTGGCTACCTGGGGGTACCTGGGGGTGCCGGCGCGTTGATTTCTAAGTGTACCCGAAAGAGGTGATAAAGTACCCGGGTATACCCGTTTCTGGTTACGTCTCTAAACAATCACCCGTTGTTGACGGGTGCACTGGTCGGCCCCCGCGACCCGCCGCCGTTCGTCCACCCCGCTGCCGCCCCCTGCGTACGCCTCGCCGTCGATTTACGACCCTGCGGAGAAGCACTGCCGTTGATAATTCCTCCGCCACCGGCGACGGGGCTCCCGCGCGCCGCCGCGGGACGGTTGCCCCACCCCGCCGGCACCGGGCTACGGCCACCTTTAGTGGTTGGTANGGGGGGGGGGGGGGGGGGGGGGGGGGGGGGGGGGGGGGGGGGGGGGGGGGGGCGGCGCCTGCTTCTGGCGATCAACCCCGGAGTCGTTGCCAAAGTTATGGAGATCTTCCCCGGACCTTCCCTCGCCCCCTGCCTCCCTGTCCTTGCTGTTTTTGCCGCCGCTGCTGCTACCGCCGCCTCGAGGGGTACAAGAATGTGCGACACCTCCCCCCTGGGCATGCGGGCTCGCTTGGGGGGACCCCGTGGGGTAAAAAAACACACGCTAATCCAGATATGGTGGTGGTTGCAGATATTCCTGCGGTGGAGGGGGTGGGGACAGCGAGGGAGGGTCTCTGCTCACCGGGGCCCCCTTGTTACCCCCGCCACCGTGGCTCGGGGGCGGAGTCACTCTCTTTCCCTGCCGGAGGTGTACGCCCATTGGTGGAATCCAGTCGTCGGATGCGAGAACGCAGCCGTCCGAACGTACCCGCGTAACACGACCACAAGCGAGATCCCCCACGCAAAAGAACCGCCTCATATGGACGCACAAGCGTTTTCGACAACACTACAATAGAGAGCAAACATTCCGATCGACGCATACCTTGTTGATGCCATCGTTATGGATCTGCTCCTGCTGCTGCCCGTCGTGATGTCGTGTGTTGCCAGGGTAGTCCTGAGGGAGAGCGTCGTCGCGCGTGTCAGCGGGCGAAGATATGACAGCAGCAGAGTAGTTGGTAAGCGAAACGAGCGGGGAGTAGTCCGCTCGTGTTTCGCATGCCATAGCGGTTAGCCACGTGTCCTAGAAGGGACGGGGGACGGAGCATTTTTTCCACAGCACCGATCAACGATGGGCGATCAATCGTTCCTGCTTGCCAAAGGTGGCTCAAAAATGTCGTCCCTAGCCGATCTATCCGATCGACATCACGTTCTACCTTGTCAACCCATTTCCTATGCCCCAGTGCAGTGGGGGGTACATATATATGCCTCGAAAACAAGGGTAGGTGCCGCATAAAATACGGAGGCGTTACCAACGACGCTTCATGCAGAAAGAGCATACGTTGTGAAAGTGTGATTCTCTACACACCAGATTCTTCGATTTTGCTCGATTTCTTGCACACCGGAACGCTTGCGCTGCTCAAATTAAATCTCATCGCTTCGTACTTGCGCCATCTACGCAACCGCCGCGCAACCTCGTGCGACTTCTCGTCGAACACCAACAGCCACATGTATGCTTTAGGGCTTGTGGTTAACCCCTCCAGGGCTACATCGGCTTTTGTGGACATGATTGTACCCATCTTGTTCACCCGCTTTACCCCGCGAAGAATGGCATGGTTGTCTCCTCCTTCAAACTACTAAACTCGACAAGGGGGTTGGCGGGGTAGACGGGGACAACTGTAGTCTAGTATGGATGCTTTGTAGAGTGAAGGAGTATGAGGATAATGACAGGTCGAATCGCGGGACGATTGCGCCGCGTCTGTCTACCTTTGGGTAGAAAGCGCTACTGCGTCTAGGGGCAAGCGCGGAAAAAGTACCTAGCCCACCGTAGAGAGGAGGCACCGGACCCAGAGCTTGGGTCAGAAGGTCTCGCAGTCCCTCCAGAGGAAATACGTCAAAAGCCTTCTTTTCGTGCCCCGTTAACCACGCTCCCGCAGATATTGTCTAAAAGCCCTGTTAAGTAACATATAATAGTGGGCATTTGATAGGGCTTTTAGCGAAGAGACGGTTGAGGTGGGAAGGCAGCTTTGCACTTTCACCCAGTGATGGAACTGTCTGCATCCAATCAGCAGGCGTCGTTCGCTCTTTCCCTTTCATGTCAGAATTTTTGCAACAACACCGAACTATCTGTGCATGGAAAGGGGGTATAAAACTCCCGACAGTACCCCGGCGTATGCATACCTGCGCCGGGCGCCGCCGATGTGTCTCTTCTGTGCACCAGGACGTCATCCCACAATACATGGGTTCAGTAGCAGGATGGTCCTGAGGGAGGTCGTCGTGCGTGTCACCGAGCGAAGACAAGACAGCAGTAGAAAAATTGGTCAGCGAAACGGGCGGGCAGAGGCGTACTCTCATGCTTCACATGCCTTGACTGCTTCGACCGTGCGTCCTCGAGGGGACGGAGCATTGTTCCCACAGGACCGACCATCGATGGCCAAATCGTTCCTTTTTACTTTGCCAAAGGTGTCTCAAAAATGTCTTCCCTAGTCTGTCTAACGATATCACAGTTTGCCACAAAAAAAATAGTTCGCCGCAAGTGCTGCCTCGGCCGCCCTTCTCGTGTCTACGGCAGTGCCCGGTCGCCGTTTCTTGCCCCCCACCGCCGCTTCCCCGGCTCTGTTTCTCTTCGGTCCCGAGCAGGCCGTACTCTCTGCTTCTGCTTCCCTCGCGCGCTGGCGCTTCGCGGACGCTTCCGCCTCCTGCCTGTGCCATTTCCTCATGAACCATGCCGCCCCGTCCTCGACCTTGTTGTACCACACCTCCGGGTCCTTGGCGCTCTCTTTCCATTTCCCCCCTTCCTTTTCGTCTCACATGTTGAAGGCCACGAGGTCCTCTCCTAGAAGAGACACCCAGTCGCGCTTCTACCCGCCCCGGTATCCCCCGCCCCCCGCCATCGCTCCTAACAGCATGCATGCGCTTGGGGAGGCGGTTGACCTCCATGCGCATAACAAAGCCCGCGAAACACAGTCTCCGTTTGCGCACGGTGGCCTCGATGGTTTCCTCGCAGCCTGCCTGGATGAGGG
>CACKRE030000487.1:0-20728 GCA_902602495.3 Ectocarpus sp. CCAP 1310/34 | reverse complement strand
GGTGTCTCGTCTAGGAGAGGACCTCGTGGCCTTCAACATGGGAGACGAAAAGGAAGGGGGAAATGGAAAGAGTGCGCCAAGGACTCGGAGGTGTGGTACAACAAGGTTGAGGACGGGGCGGCATGGTTCACGAGGAAATGGCACAGGCAGGAGGCGGAAGCGTCCGCGAAGCGCCAGCGCGCGAGGGAAGCAGAAGCAGAGAGTCTGGCCATCTCAGGACCGAAGAGAAAGAGAGCCGGGGAAGCGGTGGTGGGGGGGAAGAAACGGCAACCGGGCACTGCTGTAGAAGCGAGTAGGGCAGCCGAGGCAGCNTTTTTTCATGACCTCCCTGCCTACTCTGCTGTGTTGGGTACCTTGATCTCGCTTTGCTGTTGCCTTTGTTTTTGTACGTCTGGCTGTCTGCCCATCTGCCGCCTCTTTGCCCTGCCTGCTCCGTTACTCCCATGCCCTGGTGCGCAGTGCCTGGTGCTGGTACGTTACCCTTTGACTTTTTCATTCGGCGGGTGGGTGTGGAAAGCGTCCTCCTTTATTTTTCTGTTATTTTTGTTTTGTTTTATTTTGATCGGTGTCCGAGGGCTCTTTTCTCGAACGGTCGGTGCGATACCTCTTCTTTTCTTTCTATCATTTTGTTTTCTTTTTCCGAGTGGTTTGTACCATATATATATATATATTTTTTTTTTTCTCGCGGCGTCGTATGTGCCGGGTTTTGAGACCACGGGCTCCCCATTTTTTGTTGACTATAGAGCTAATGTGAGAAACAACAACAACAACAACAACAACAACCACGATTTATCGTGTAAGTTCGACCGATGTCGGATTCTGAGGATGCAGGAATGGCAGCAGCTGCGGAGAGGGCAGCAGCCGCGGAGAGGGCGATAGAGGAATTGAGGAAGAAAGTCCAGCTAGCGATGGACAAGATCGCTGCGTTAGAGAGTGCTGGGAAGGCAGCAGGTGGTCAAGCTGGGTGGCCAGCTGGAGGAGGTGTACATGCCGGGGGTGGGCCCGGTGGATCAGGGAGACTATTTTTTGACAAGGACGGAAAGATCGATCCAAATCAATTTTTTTCAGAGAGGGGAAGAAGCCCCATGTGTGGTACGGTGGGCACGAGCAGCAGGTGACGAGAGGAGTGCAGCAGCAGAGCAGCCGCCACAACCACGTCCTTGCAGGGCACAGCCGGTACGAGCATCAGCAGCAACTGGTACCCAATGAACGCCCACGCCCTCCCGCTGCTCCCCCTCCCGAGCAGTAGCACCAATGCAGCTGCTGTGGAGAGAAAGGTCATGTACATCAGTATTGCAAGTTCAACCTCGCCCGCGGACCGTTTCAGCAGCGGAGGAACGGTGCCTTTGGCGGCGGGTCTGTGTTCCAGCAGCAGCAGCAGCAACAACAGCAGAAGCCAGGCGTCGTGAATGGCAGCACTGGCGGATTTCAGCAGCATCCGCGGCAACAACAGCTGGCGGCCGGCTCCACCCGTGGTGTGGTTGGACAGGTGAGTGGTGGGGTGTTTGCTGGCGAGAAGGTGGGGGGGGGCTGCTGCCGGTTCGTTTGTGGCGTGTTTGCTGGTAAAAGCCCCCGCCAATGTATCTTCTCCCAACGCAGTTACGCACCCCGCCACTTATTCTCCCCCGTGACCCACGACATAACGTGTAGCACCTGCAGTAGGGCGGGAACGCGCAGAACTGGATCTCATGGAGGCCGGGTACAGTAGAAGTGTAGCGATTCCCGGACCATACCGCGTTGTTGTAGTTTCGGCATCCGCGGCATCGCAACAACCCAAGCAGCACCGTCGCAGCAGCAGCAGCAGCAGCAGCAGCAGCAGCCAGCAGCCTCACTTGTGCCATCACCCACAGCAAACCATGCCGATGAGATTCGTCCTGCTGCCTCATGTTCAACGGTTGGGATTTGTGGAACGGCATCCGCACCGGCGGTCGCAACGGCGGCTTCGGCCAGAGCTGCGGCGGCAGGAGTAACGCCGCATGGAGCGACAACGGCAGTGGCTGCGACGGAAACGGCGGCGGTGGGGACAGCAGTAGCAGCGGCGTCCCCGGTTGCCACGTTGGCGCCGGGCAGTCAAGATACGTGCGCCGACAGCGGCGGCCTGACCTGCAGCAGCGGTGGAGACGACGGCATCTACGGTTTCGAGAGGGGCGCGTCGTACCCTATTGACCCTGGAGGATTATTTGCGTTAGAGGTGCGTGAGGAGGGAGATCGCAACAGCGGTGGCAAGGAGGACCGGAGCAGTGATGGCCGCAGCAGCAGCAGCGGCGACGGTGGAGATGGCGCGGCCTGGCATGGAGCGTCAACGCATCCCTTTGACCGAGGGAAGCGGTCCCGGTGGAGGAGAGCGACCAGGGGGCCCGTGCTGGGAGTGGACCTACCTCCTGTTCGACCGAGGTGTAGATGCATGGGCACATGCCGGGGGGTAATGCTTCGCACCAAGCGGCACCACCGGGAGCGGCGGCGGCGGCGGCGGCACGGACGCCGTGGTCAGAGCCCCGTCGCCGACAGCACCATCATCGGGAGCGGCGGCGGCGCGGACGGCTTTGGCCGAGCCCCTTCGCCGACAACACCATGATCAGGAGCGGCGGCAGCAGGACGCGCCGCGACATGAGTGGTGGCCTCGGCCAGAGCTCCGGGGGCGGTGGCAACGGCGACGGCGGTGACGATAGTAGCGGCCGCAGCAGCAGCAGCGGTGGCGGCGGCGGCGGCGGCTTTCGCAGCAGCGACGGCGGGACCGGCGCCAACGGCAACGGCAACAGTTTGAGCGGGGATGAGAGGACGCGCGAGCGGGGGGAGAGTTTACCCTTGTCTGTTTCCCCCCCGCCCGCCCCTCCCGTGCCTCCCACAGCGCCACACCTGCAGCGAGCCCCGGCGACGTACGCGCAAGCAAATGCGGTGCGGGCGGGGCGCCAATTGGGGAAAAGCAGCGAAGCGGAAGACAAGTACATGGCTCCGGTGGACACCCTCGAGTCGACCGAGCAGGGCGAGGAAACGGTGGCAACGACCACCTCACCGTATCTACGCCAAATTGGAGACCATGTGAAATGTTCCCAACTTTGGTTATTTTTCGTGCAGGTATTGGTATGTGAACTTCACGTTGTTTTCTTCTTTATGGTTTCTGTTTTTTGTTATTTTGTTCCATGTCGACCGCATCCCTCCCGTTGCGCAGAAGACGAGAAATTTATCCAGGAGTCGCCTCCGAGAGACAATGCGTTGATGTGAACGGCATTCTTGTTCGTGCTTCACTTTTTTTCTTTTCTGGGCTTTGACTTGTTGTATTTTGGCCCATTTTTGTACACCATGCGAAATTCACTGATAATTGTTGAACTCAGCTGTTTTTACTGATGTCAAGAACCATGGGGGGGGGGGTGGCTTGTTTTACAACGTCGTTGCCAAGCGACGAAAACCCAACCCCGATGGCAAAACACCGGGGGGGGAGGGGTGGCAAACACCGGGAGGGAACCATGGAGGGGGGGAATTTTCACGATGTTTCTAGCCGCAGTGCCAGTAGAGCAGAGTGCTTTCGTCGAGTTCTGTTCAAGTTGGATTTGTTTCGTCATGATTTTCTTGGCGTTTTCTTCGTTCTGCTGTGTTTTGCGTCAAGAATCAGGGGGGGAGGAAATATTTGTCATGATTCCAGACGCAACACCAGCGAATGCGATGTGTTTTTATATGTATGCAGGGCATGTCTCAGCTGGGGGGCTGTTTCGTACTCTGTGATGTTTTGAGATCCTCTGTTGGTTGGAAAGGGAGGGAAGAAAGCGCAGGCAGATATATCTGTATGTTTCGGGGAAATGTTCCAGCTGGGGGGCTGTTTCGTACTCTGTGATGTTTTGAGATCCTCTGTTGGTTGGAAAGGGAGGGAAGAAAGCGCAGGCAGATATATCTGTATGTTTCGGGGAAATGTTCCAGCTGGGGGGCTGTTACGTATTGAAATTGGTATTGATATTTGATATTGTTGCCTTGTGCCAAAACCAGTGAGATACGGGTGGCACATAATTTACATGTTTCGGGAGATGTTACAGCAGGGGGGCTGTTTGCATGATTATTTGCTAATATTTCTATCGTTTCTTGGACAACAGCTGAGGCACCAATAGCATGTACGCGCTGTTTAGGATTTGGTCCTTGGACGCATATTGGAGGAAGGGTTTTACATGTTTTGACGAGTAACGGTTGGGGCCTTTGTGCTTTCCCAATGCTTGTTTTAATTGGTCAAGTAGTTGAAACTTTGTGTTGTTTGAAGATGTTGTGTCAACTCTTTTGAAGTTTTTTTTCCAGATTTATTTGTCCGTCACCGTTCTGACGCTTTTCTGATGTAGCGCAGATGTTTGTTGGGTACTCTTCTGAGGATGATTCTTTTGTTTTGGCGGTTTGAGAATACGTTGGGTTCAGGATAAAACCAATGATATGGGGATGGAGTGTAGACGCATCGTAGAACGCGTTTTCGTTTGAATATTGCGTCTTGTTTGAGAGTAGATGTGACAGATTTGCGTAGAATAGGGTAAGATGTTATCATGAACGGAGAAGAATGGGCTTTTCCAACACGGAGATGTAGCATGGATCAAAGCATTTGTTGGATTTCAGCGTTTACAAGAGGACATCAACGCAGTAGTATTTTCGCAAGCTTACGAACGCACGTAGGATACCATGACGATTGTCATTGGTTTATTTCAAATTTAAGAGGAGATATTTTTACGATGTAAGTGACAGTAGAAATAGGTCCTACATATGTTGTTGTACTTCGTATTGGTTTAATATTCATGTAGAGTATGAGACATTAAGTGAAAGTTTTCTGAGGTACATCTGCAATTGTCAGAAGGCAAAAAAAAAAAAGCTGATGGAGACGCTTTGCATTAAATGCGTAACCAGTTTTGTATAGGATGTTTCTCGAGTGGTTATTTGTGTTTATTGTGTTGGTTTGAAGACTATCCACCTTGGACTTCCAGATCGTATATTGTATCAAGCAGGGGGGCTGTTTGGGGTACTTGGATACAAGATCCTATCTGCAGAGAACATGTGTGCGGGGGGTATACTGTTGGGGGTCCAACTGCGGGCCCCCTCGTGAGAGCCCGCGCATATGTTCACTGAAACAGGACCTGTACTGACTTCGGTGCGTGCTGGAAGAGCACGTGTGTGTTAATCAAGAAATATACATCATCTGCATCGGTTCTCTGGGTTAACATTGTCCCCAGACAGACATTATTCCGTGGGTGGGCACGGCAACCTCCGTGGGTGGTCACGGGGGTACACAAACACTGAGGCCATTTGTTTCGGTTCTTTTATTGGATATCTTTTTCAGTTTTTCACCTTATAGAAAAGACAATTGGCCAAACCGTGTCCTTTTTATTAGCGTAGCCATCCTCTCTTTTTTCAGGAACCCTATCTTTTTTCAGCAAGTTTTGGATAGAATTGGGATGCAACATCAAAATATAAAGACCTTAAAGCAAGTGGCCTGATGTGCTAACTAAAATGCGACAGGGGTTATCGAAACTACTGAGGAACTGCTGTAGTAGCGAAATTCCTTTTTCCAGAATGAAAATTTTCACACAGCAGACGAACCTCGTTTCACACCTCGTTTCACTCCCAACAGCAGCACCGAGGGTGGATGTTTCGCTTGTTCGCATCGGCCCCAGCGTGCGCCGTCTCTGCCCTCTCGCGCACGCGGGACCGGGTTGGTCACACTTTGAAGGGTGCTTGTGCACCCGCCGCGGTTTTTGCCGTCTGGACCTTACAGTGATAGGCAATTCATTGGTTCTTGAATGAGCATCTGCCCCACACCATAGGAGTAGGTGTGGTAAATAGTACTATGTGTACCCTTGCGCACATTGCCATTGGGCGTGCTTTTGGGATGGGCTGGCCTCTTTGTCTCTCTGCTGGTTCTCTACGTCTATGATTCCTCCGAGGCGAGAAACTCCGGCGATCTTTCGGGGCACAAGAGTTATCGGATAAACGGAACTAAACCGGACCTGCAGTTACCCAAGTCAACTTCTCGCCAAGGGAGACAACTTGCTCATTGGCCAACCCAAACGCATGGTACGAAACTTGTGGTCCGTATGAAACAATCGTGTTGGCGAATTTTGAGAGTGTTTGAGGAAACGGACTTACTGTCAAGATACGCTGCACTTCGCTGTTTGTTTTTGTCCCGTTTCGACGTGTCCCTACACCCCGCCTTACTTTTGGCACCCGTTTGCTCCCAACCAGCATCGTGGGTGTCCTTTCCCCCGAGGTTGATCGGTTTGTCCTAAGGTAGGTTTGTTTTAGATTGGTGAACAATGCAACTCCCGCCCCCAATTTTTTCCAATGCCGATAGGACATCTCGATCGTTCTCCTCAGCAGCAGGATATTGCCATGCGTGCATTGAGGGTGGACACCCACGATCGCCCATTACATCGGTTTGCTCGGTACGACGATTGCGGCAACAAAACCTGATAGATACACTTGTAGCAATGCCAAGTGGTTGGTACGGGATGTCCCCATGGAATGAGGCAGAGCGGAATACCGGGTGACATGTGTGGTGCGTAGAATGGATTCCAGGGATGTACAAGGTACCCCTGTTGTATACGGCGTCACCCCCTCAACGGGGCTTGTGTATGTTTTTGTTATTAGCATCGACCGCGCTAACCGGCTGACTAATGAAAAGTCAGTCTCAGAGCGGTTGAAAACACAAAACACTTTTACCTGCCATGAACTGGGACGCCGTGAGGGGGCAGCATGGGGGAGGCTAAACTATCCTTCGGACCAAAGACAGAAACAGCAGCAACAGAAAAAAACTGTGCGCGTCTACCACGGCGAGTTTAGGAGTACTTTCACCATTATCCTCCTTGTTTTCACTACCATCATTCTGATCCTCATTTTGACAAGAAGATTCTCTGGGCAGTTCTTCCCTAGCCTTACGTTTTTTCTTTTGGGGGTCATCTGGCTCAAACCCTTTGCCTTCTTCCACTCCTCCATGTTTTCCTCCCCCATCGCCGTCTTCGTCCTCCTTTCTTCCTTTTCCCTTTCCTTCGTCTCCGTCACTTCCAAAATAATTACCCTCATTACTATCGTTGTCGCAGAGATCCCAACCGATTGGCCCTGGTGGAAGTTGATCGATCAGTAGCCCATGACTTTTGAACACATCGCGAATTCGCATCGACAGAAAACGAGCTAGCTCGAAGGTAAACCGTCTCCGAATCCTATAAGTATGAAAAGCTTTCAGGCGGACTTACGCTCTTGCGTCGTCAAAATTCCCAAGGCGAAAAGCTTCGTGCGCCAGGTGGTTGGCGATAGCAACGATGAGTCGATTGGTGCCTTTGCCAAGACCACCATTCGATGAAAAAGCAGCAGTAAGGAGGGTAGATCTAGACGGGTTGAAAGTTGCCGCATAGTGATTTGCCTTACATGCTGCTCGATCTTCGAGGGCGGATCCTGGCTTTTACATCGACTTGTCGATGCTTCGACCTGCGGGCGGGTTGACGATTGTTACGTCTATAAGAATGGACTTGGTGCAGAGTTCCTCTTCCTTCTCTCCTGCGTGTAGTCCTGGTGGGATCACCAAATCCCTCCTGTATAGCCCCTTTCCCCTACCAGTGCCTGTGGTAAAAGGGGAAGAATCCTCAACAGCGATGGGCAAATGGAACTCACGCAGTGTCTTGAGGATTACGCAAACCATCCTGTTATGGAGGAAGGTTAAGGCGCCGGTCTTGGTGCAGACGAGGGAGTGGGCTCGGCTCAAGCGGTCTTTGCATGGTAATAATGTACCAGCATCACAAATATTGCCTGTGTCGCAGTCTGCTCGATCGTGACTCCCCAGTACACGAGCTTGTTGGCGTGAGTATGTGGATGCAACTATTCACAACAAGTTTTTCTACTCGGCGCGAGCCCGCCGAGTTGCCGATACCTTATTCAACACACGTCTTGCGACAAGCTACCCCCAGTTCGGATTATCCTAAATGCTAGCGTGATATCATACGGGATCCCGAGGTGGGGCTAGCTTCAAAAGGGTTTGGTCAGAGAACAGGGACACGAAAGTCATGGAGCAGCAGCTGGATGAGCTCCAGCTCGCGGACGAGCAGCGAAACGTAATCGACGCCCTCATCGAGGAGCAGGTCAAGAAGAAAGTAGAAGAAGCAACAACAGCAGAGCGCTCCGCAGCACAGAGCGAGGGCACGCCTTCCGAAGGAGGCGACATCCGGCTGGAGAGGTCGGCTGGCTAGGAGTCAAGCCCGCGACCCGAACACCAGCCCCGATCGCCGGCGGACGTCAGCCTCATCCACACCCTCGCGCGGGCCTTGCAGAGGGTCAAGATTGAACCGGAGGATGAATACAGGGAAGTCCCAACCCCTAAAGAAACAATACGTATTAGCGCAGGTATCACTATCCATGCATTCACCGGGAAGTTTAGCCCCGAGGACGATGTACAGACGGCGGTAATGGTTTTTACCAGTCAATTCCGATCTTTGTTGGAGCAGGAGCGTTGCCTTGGGGCAATAGAATCGAAGAACACGATTCGTGTAGGAAAGACGGATGCGGATATCTCAGCATTGAAGGTGGAGCATGGGACAGTAGCTGTAGATGGGGCGGACAAGGCTTGGCAGCTGATAACATCCAAGATGCAAGTACCGACAATAGTCCCTGCAATCCTAGCTAGTGGCTGCCCCACTGAATCGTGGGATCAATTTCTCAACTTTTACCGAGTGCACGCAGAAACGGATGAGTTGGAGTTGCAGGGGCAGTGGTACTCGTTGAAGCAGGATGTAGGGGAGGAGCCCCGGCGCTATCTCACAAGAACATCAGTACTTCGCCAAAAACTAGAAGCGTACGGTTGAGTGCAATCCGATCATGATGCTATCGTGCACTATGTACGCAACCTTCTGCCCGATTTTCATGGGCAGAGGAGCGTGTTGTTGGCGCATTCAGAGGTCAAGACGGAATTGGTAGAGAAGGTGATTCTGACTACCTGGGCGGAGACGGAGGCCGCTGGGAAGAGGGCGTCGGAGAGCGTGGGGGCGTATGCCCTCGTCACTGGCGAGGACCACCGTGGTGGCGGGGGCGGGAACATGGGGGATAGGGGGAAGACGAGAGGACAACGGAGGACGGCAGCGCGGCAACAGCAGCAACACCCGCAGCAGCCACAGCAGCAGCATCAGCCGTACTTCAAGCAGCAGCAACAGGTATACCCGCCGCCGTACCCGCCTGAGATAAAATATTGTGACCTTCACAACTCCTCGTCCCAAAGCAACGAGGAATGTGGCTTGCAGCGGGGTTGGGGAGGTCCCTCGGGCGGCCAAGGTGTGAGCTATGGCGGAAGGCACGGGCCCCAGCATGGGTGCCGGGGCTTTTCTGGAGGAGGACGTCATCAGCAGCAGCCGGCAGGAGGAAGATTCGGGGGGCGTGGCGCCGCTTCCGGTGGGAGGGGCAGGGGCCCTTTTCACCAGGGACCGCCGGGCAGCAACCTCCCCGCCTACCCGTACCTCAGCGGGGCTACGACTACAGCGCCTACCCCCCCTACATGTACCGCCCGCAGGGAAATGAACCTCCCATCCACCCGAATGACCCTCGCAAGCGGTGTGAGAAGTGCGGTGAACTCGGCCACAACTATCTGTTCTGTCCTTTGCGTGTTGATGTCGGAAGGCCAGCTGGCATGCCGGCCGCCAACGCGCCGCCCAGGCCCCCACCGCCCCGGCCGCCGGCGGGTGGCTGTAGCCAGCGGCCGCCGTGGGCCCACTCGTACGGGCAGGCCAACACCACGCAGCAGTACGGCGGAGAAGGGGTAGAGCTAGGAGCAGCAGGAGCGACGGTGGCGACGACGGCAGCACCATCTACGGGGGGGCATGCAGTGACGGACGTGACCGGTGTTTATCAACAACCGGTGACGCACGCGAGCGGTGTGTACGAATACCCACCCCAACAGCAGCAGCCGGAGTACCTATCCCCCCCCTTCCAACAGCAGCAGCCAGTCCCCGCCCCTTACGCCTCTCCTGCGCCTTTGACCGGAGCACCTTCGTCGGCAGGGGGGACTTTGCATGCATGTGTTGTAAGCGACATGTAAAGTGAGTGCCAGAGTGAGCTTTCGAGTGGATTCGTGGGGGGTGAGGGGTATGCCTTGATGAACTCTATACCGGTTGTGAGGGAGGAGCGTGTAGGAGTTGAAGAATGCCTTGCAGGCTCTGGTGGAACTAACCACACCACCGGAGACCCCACGAACATGAACGATGTGATCATCGCGCCCCTTGGTAGCGAGAGAGTGCAGATCGGTGATGGCAGGACGTTGCGAGTGCTTGGAATCGGGTGTTTAAACGTGAGGTTCCATCTTGAAGGTAGAGACTTTTGCGTGAAGCTTACCCGAGTACGTCATGTAGAAGGAACGGGGTTCAATCTTTTCTCCCTCCACCAAGCACAGGGATTGCAACGTATTGCCTTGGACGACGTAGGCACCCATCTTTTCCATGGCCAATTGACCTTTCCCCGTGGCGAGAGGGGTTCGTCGCTTTGGGCCACTCGCTTGCCGCCCAACAATGAAACGCCCACCGCTGTGCCTGTGATGCCTTTTCGCCCGGTACCCCCTCCCCGCGCTGCTGGTGTTCGTTTACATGCGAATGATGGTAGAGTGATGCCAGAGACCCCACCGGTGTTTCCCCCCCCTCCGGGTGTAGCATACGTTCCTTCTGCAGTGTCAGGTGTCCCGCCCGCTGAAAGCAGCGTAGTGCCTCCGGTGATGTCTGTACCTCATACCGCTCCCAGGAGTGTTGTTCAACCCCCCGTGTCGAACTTTCCGCCCGCTGCTACCGGCGTAGTACCTTCCACGGTGTATGGCTTCCCGCCCGCTGAAAACAGTGCAGTGTCCTCTACTGTGCCCGGTTTCCCACCCGCTGCAAACAGCGTAGTGTCCTCAATTGTGTCCGGTCTCCCGCCAGCTGCGAGCAGCGTCGTTCCTCCGGCAATGTATGCCCCCCCCCCCGCTGACAGGAGTGTGGTGTTTCCTTCCGCTCCTCAAGTGCCGCATGGTATGGAGTTGGTGGCTGTTCCCGGGCTGCCCTCGCCCGACATCTCCATTTTTCAGGAGAGTAATGATGATGACGACCGTGGATGCATTCCGCACACAGAGCAGGAAGATGACGAGTGGACTGTGTACCTATTGGAAGAAAGAGAGGTATCAGATGACCCCTACGAGTTTTTAGACTTGATGTTTGAGTCCGGATTTGCAAATGTCTTCGATGATGTTGCGTTCACCGTCCGCGTCAAGGCCACGGGCAAGCGCCCGTTTTCGGTGGGCAAACCCACCAAGATTATTGACGTTAACCTTCTGCACGTTATGTGCTCCCACGTCAATGAGTTTCTTTTGCATGAGCTTGCGAAGCAGCACGGTCTCCGACTGACCGGTGTCCTGCACCCTTGTGGTGGATGTCTGCAGGCGAAGGGGAAGAAGGCGGGCGTGCCTTACCAATCGGGCACGCGCGCGGAGCGGCCGCACGATCGTTGGCATATCGATCTGTGTGGGCCGATGACAGCCTCGCTGGGGGGGGTCGTTTTTCATGATCATGTTCGTGGACAGCTTCTCGCGGTGGATGAAGCTGTACGGGATGAGGCGCAAGTCGGACACCCTCGCCTTCGTCAAGAAGTTCCTCGCCGACGTGAGTGGCACCGGTGCCCCTCGCTCTTTCCGGATGGACAACGGGGGGGAGTTCGTCAGGCGCGACTTCATCGCCTTCTGCGACAACGCCGGCATCCGCCGTACGTACACGGCGCCGGGCACCCCGCAGCACAATGGTCCGGCGGAGAGTGCGATCTAGCGCGTGAACAAGGCCGGCCACGCCACTCGTCTCGAGGCACNGGACAACGGGGGGGAGTTCATCGGACGCGACTTCATCGCCTTCTGTGACAACGCCGGCATCCGCCGTACGTACACGGCGCCGGGCACCCCGCAGCACAATGGTCCGGCGGAGAGTGCGATCTAGCGCGTGAACAAGGCCGGCCACGCCGCTCGTCTCGAGGCACCCCGCCTGTTCCCCAAGATCGACTTCACCCGCGTCCCCGGCTTCGGGCGCGATGGCGAGCGACTCTGGCTAGAATCGTGTCACTGGGCTGCCGGCGGCTTCAACCGTTCTCCGACCAAGGCAAACGTCGGGTACAAGTCGCCGCACGAGCTCTTCACCGGTCGCCCGCCCACGCTCCAGATCGCCCTGTTTTTGCAGCCGGGGTACATGCGTGTGATGCGCGCCCGGAAGATGGATTCCCAGGCAGTGCTGTGCTGCTACCTCAACAACGGCGACAACCATCACGAGTCGGCGGTCAAGGTCCTCAAGTTCGCGACGGGGCGCGTGTGCATGACGAACAACGTCGTGTGGGTCTCCGACCGCGTGCCGTTGCTGACCCCGCCGCTGGAGATGCCGGCGCCGGCGGACGATGGGGGGGATTCGAATGTCGCCGCGCACCGGTTCTAATTGAGTACATTTCACCGCCTCTTTTACCCCCCTCACCGTTCGCCCGATATCCCACTTGACCCGCTGCCATATCCCCACAGGCGCCGCCGGAAACTTCCACACCACCATCGCTGGCGGCGCCGCCTACCGCAGCCACACCATCGCCCCCGGTCACCGCGCCGCCTGCAACGCCGTTCGCCGCATCGCCACCGGTCACCGCGCTGCCTGAAACGCCGCTCGCCCCCGCGCCACCGTTCACCACCACCGCGCCACCTGCAACGCCCCTCGCCGCCGCGCCACCGTTCACCACCACCGCGCCGCCTGCAACGCCGTTCGGCGTCGTGCCACCGCCTCCCGCCGTCGCGCCACCCGGTGCCGCATCATCGACCAACGTGCNCCTGCAACGCCGCTCGCCGCCGCGCCACTGTTCACCACCACCGCGCCGCCTGCACCGCCGTTCGCCGCCGCGACACCGTTCACCACTGCCGCCTCGCCTCCGGCCTCACCGTTCACCACCGCCGCTGCACCGTCAGTAATACCGTCTCCCGCCGCCGTGCCGCCCGGTGCCGCGCCATCGACCAACATGCCGCCGCTCACTACGAGGACCATCCGTGAACTGGACGTGGGGCGCGGGGACATGAGGGTTTCTGGGCGCACGAGGGAAGCCGCTACGGACCAAGGGGGCGGGGCGGGCGTCGTCAATACCGCCCCTCTCTGCCAGGGCCAATCGAGAGCTGGACTTGGGACGAGAGACGCGGGTGTCAGGGAGATTGAGGGGTCGGCGGGTGCGTTTCCAGGATGGGGGGGCCGAGCGGTCGACGTCACCTGGCGGGAGCGGCGACGCTCCCGCCCACCGCTTCGGGCTTGTATCCCTGCAGGACAAGGCAACGCTCCTGTCGACTCTCACCACTCACAGCGTCGTCGATAGGGGGAGAAAGGCGATCCCGAGTTCAGCCGGAGGACGTGAAGGAGCGGAACCGGGGGGGCGAGAGCGGGGGGGCACGAAGACAGAAGGACTGCGTGAAGAAGTCCCATTTGCGTGCGCCACCTTGCTTGCCTCCCGCGAGGAAATTGGTCGCACGATGAGGGATTGAAATCCCCCGGAAGTGGCACCGGACTTGCCACATTGCTATGCAAACGACTTGCGCGTGCCCAAAACGTATAGGGAAGCTGTGTCCTCTGAGTATGCGGACTTGCGGATAGACTGTAGAGGGGGAGTTCAGAGGTCTAATGGAGGCTGGTACCTTTGAGGAAGTAATTTGGCAACCAGAGAGTGTTATCAAGGCGAAGTGGATGTTTAATTGGAAGTCTGATGAGTATGGATGGCCGACTAGTGTGAAATCACGGCAAGTAGCGAGAGGAGATGTGCAGCGAGTACATGTGGAGAGACGTATGCACCGACTGTAGCAGTTTCCAGCGTTCGCTTGTTGGCGGCGATGGCGTGTGAGCAAAATCTTTCTCTTTGTCATTTTGACATCAAGCAAGCATTTATCCAGTCGGATTTGGATGAGGATGTTTTCATGCGTCTGCCAGAGGGGTGTGGTAGATTGTCGGGTATGATAGTGAAGTTGAACAAGAGTCTGTATGGCCTTAAGCAGGCATCAAGGCAATGACATTCACACTGGGCGAGGTGTTTGATTTGTTTGGGTTTTATTCAGTGTCTGGCGGATATGTGTGTGTTTCGGTTGATCGAGGAGGGAAGAGTGGTAGTGACTCTGGTAGTACATGTGGATGACATATTTTCGATTGGAGAGGAGGAGAGGTGTGACCAATTTGGTAGGGACCTCAACACCATGGTACCGGTGAAGAATCTTGGTGACTTGAGGTGGTACTCTGGATGTTTTTATGAGAGGGATTGGGATGCAGGGACTTTGAAGATCTCGCAGCAGACGTAGGCTGAAGAGTTGGGGATGGAGTTTGGGGTAGGGTACGGGAAGGAAACTCCTCTTTCTGTCGGGTTGAAGCTTTCAGAGTTTGACCAGGATGAGGAAATGGTATCATGGCCTTTTCGTGAGCTGACAGGATCATTGATATGGCTGGCAACGNGATCTCGCAGCAGACGTAGGCTGAAGAGTTGGGGATGGAGTTTGGGGTAGGGTACGGGAAGGAAACTCCTCTTTCTGTCGGGTTGAAGCTTTCAGAGTTTGACCAGGATGAGGAAATGGTATCATGGCCTTTTCGTGAGCTGACAGGATCATTGATATGGCTGGCAACGTAAACGAGGCCAGATATCGCGAATGCAGTAAGAGCGGTAGCACGGTACTGTGCTTCTCCCAACCATCTAATTGTTTTTCGTGCATGGCGACCACCATTTATCTTTCCCCCGGAAAACTACAGCCGAGGCCAGAAGTGGTGGCCCGAAGGGGGCAGCCGCGGGGCCTGTGGAAGGAGCTCGCGCGCATTGACGCCGACAATCGTGGACATGATTTCTGGGACAGCAGGGAAGCTGGGTTGGGGATGCTTTTGAGGTTCGTTAAGCCGCTCATTATGGACGTTGGTGGTGACCTAAACGCTGTTCTTGAACCGTACGACGAGCGGCGTCTGCTCGAGCAGCACGGAGCGGTCGTTTTTTATCTCTTCATTCGGCTGGCCTCGGAGGAATCGTGGGGACAATGGATATTGTTGTTGTTGGAGGTTTCCGCGTCCGGCCGCAGCGCGATTGATTGCGTTCCGCGGGCTATTTCCTCTCTGCCCAGGGCTCTGGGGGGATCAGCTGTTGTTGTTGTTGTTGTTGTTGACTTCACATTAAACCGTATGCGGGGGGATCAGTATAACATAACAAATCTCTTGCGTCGCGTCGTGATAGTGGGACACAACACGGAGGTGCTGTTAATGCTCCTAGAGAATGATGTAGCCAGCCCTCCCGCTCCCGTCGGGGTTTGTCCGTGGCCTCGTGGAGGGCGCCGTGATAGGGGGGAGCCTTGAGGTCATGTCGACTCTCCATGCGGTTGACAGCGTTCTCTCACAGGTGCGAGAAGTGGACGACACAGGATACTCTAGCCTTCCTATTCTTTCTTTTGCCGTATCATTGGGTGACCGGAGCATGGTGGTGGCCCTGATCAAGGCGGGCACTCCCCTCGAGTTCCAATCTAGACACAGCAGAGCCCCTTTGGCCATTGTGGTTGCAAGCGACCGTGACAAGGCCCTGGGGATCGTCCACGACCTTCTGGCTGCCGGGGCCGACGTGAACAACGCAGGCCACAATAATCAAACGAGGATGCCGATGTGAACTCTCCGCTGTGCTTGGCCGCTGCCAAGAAGAAGGAAAGGATGATGGACCTTCTTCTGGCTGCCGGAGCCGATCATGGAAACGAGCGGGTGGATATCCTCCCGCTCCACGCTGCGGCCTAGCACCACTCGTGCGGAGCACTGAAGCGCCTAATTTTAGCTGGCGCGAGTGGCACCAGTTGGATTCAAGAGGTCGCTCTGCGTTGCACGTGGCCTGTCGGCACAACTGTGAGGGTGCCGTCAAGCTATTGCTGCAGTACGACGCCCGCGTGACGTTGCTTTGCGATGACAGTCTTTCGCCGTTCGACGTGGTCGCCGTTGCAGTTCTCAAAAGGCGACAGTTAAGCCAATGCTGGAGATTGAGGCGACGGCCGTCTACTTAAACGCCAACGAGACTCTGTTGCTGACCGTATTCTAGAGATGCTGAGGAGGGCCAGTGCGTAGGAACGCCGTGCTTGGCTCATCCTCACGCGGCACCGTATCGCACGCGATCCCCTTGCCGCGGGGTCATCCTCACGGCCGCCATCGTTCGTAGAACCAGCATTCGGAGACCAAACCGCAACCTCGTGCAACACCGAGACGAAGGAGGCGCCAACGACGGAGGTTGCGAGCTTCCCGTACATGTAGACATCGATTTGGGAGGTGCTTCCCCGAGGGGTATGGCGCGATCTGAGGCGTTTGAAGGTCGAACAGGCCATTCCTTCACTCTGTAAACACCAACGGTGGACAGCAGTAGCCCCAACGGTGGAGGAAAGGTCCAGGTCTGCGAGAGTTTGCAGTGTGCAGTGGAATGGCTCGTACAGTGTCCGGACGAGGATGGCATCTTTCGCGCAACCTTGGCGTATCGTTGACAACCACGTCACGCCTGCCGCTGCCTGTTTGTTGAGGTAGGTACATTTTCGATGTGTGCAGTACATCCCATAGGGGAAGAAGGACGGGATCTTGCACTATGTAGGAAACAGGATCTGTGGGCACGCAGCAACCACCGCCGGTATGAAACTCTTGCCGTGGGCGACGTCGGACATCTAGTCCGGTCTGTGGCAGCCCCCGATATCCTCCAAGTGGTGTGAATAATTGCCCTGACCACCAAAATGGAGAATGACCTTGCCCATCGGTGGAACGTCTTCGTGTTTTCGGACGACTATTTCCAAACGCACTGTTTCGGTGGAAAATTTATTCGGCTATGTTGTCAATTGCTTTGATGTTGTCGGTACCATCTGTCTTGAACATCAAGTTCTGAACGTCGAGGGCGGCCTTGTCTTTGACTCCAAATAACCATATGTGGCAAGGAGGTTATATGTATTGTTTGGGGTCTTGACAATCCGTTGACAATTTGCCGTTTCGAGCGGCTTCAGTCGAGAAGATTACCTTTAGGGGTAGAGTCAATTCTCATGAAACGCAGCCTGTCTGTTTATTCCAAGATTGTTCTTGCGAAATCTTGCGCGCTCATCGTTGTATCTCATTTCAATTTTGAATGAGTGTCGATCGTATCGTAGACGAGGCTAACGCGCCTTTTCCGTATGCATGTCGCCTACCTGGACGCTGCATCGCACCTCCCGCGATCTACCTGTTGCCGCTTTGGCTGTAAATGATGATGCTTGCGACAAGGGGTGATGCCTGGTTGTTGAATTATCACTCTTGTATCTGTGGTCAATGATTTGGCGGATGAATCCCCAGACTTACCTGTCACAGATGTGCATGGGCGCTGTCGTGGTGGAGGTTGATGCGCGCGTGCTTGGTTCTACATACGCAGGACGTGCTGCGTTTGATCGATACGTACAAGCTTTTTTTTCTCGTGCATGTTCGATTCGGATTTTCGGGGCTGAGGGCTACTTCATTGTATTTTTTTCTAGCAATGAACGAATTCATTTGTGTAGCCATCGCTAGCAATCGCCTGGCTGGTCGGAATTTTATCAATTCGAACCAGAAAAGGTCATTTGGAGATGCGGTCATCCTACTGGGTCTGAGGTTCTCGCTTGTCGTCATTTGGCCTTCACTAGAGTCGGGGCTCGCTCCAATAAGCAGTGAAACAATCAACAATGCAGCCTGTGCAATCTGGAAGGAAGGCCCATGGTGAAGGAACGCACTTGGTACCATATCTTGTGGAACAGAAATGTTTGCTGCGCCTTGCTTTGGGGTAGACTGAGACAAAGGGGTGGGATCCAGGCACTTGAAATAGGTTACAATACATATCTCGGCGAGTGCAGAGGTACAAGCTCGCATTGCGCGGGCGTCAAGACGCCGAAAACAGGCGAACAAGATCGACCTCGGACCAGTCAACGCCAATGATATGGGGATGGAGTGTAGACGNGCATGGATCAAAGCATTTGTTGGATTTCAGCTTTTACAAGCGGACATCAACGCAGTAGTATTTTAGCAAGCTTACGAACGCATATAGGATACCATCAGGATTGTCATTGGTAAGTTGAAGAGGAGATACTTATACGATGTAAATGACAGTAGAAATAGGTCCTACATATGTTGTTGTACTTCCTATTGGTTGAATATTCATGTAGATTATGAGACATTAGGTGAAAGTTTTCTGAGGTACATCTGCAATTGTCGGAAGGCAAAAATAAATAAATAAATATTGTATCTCCTGCTTCATCCTTCAATCGGGAGTTCTCCCGCACTCATCTATCGGTATATACCCGCTGTACCGTTGATACGTTTTAGATTTAAACCCATCAAACAAACCCTTGTAAAAATGTGTAGTGTCGACGTGCCGTTTACCCAAGGGACCGTCTGCAGGCGGTTGAACCGCTGTGCAGTTCCAGACAGAAGTCTGTGTGATGTTCAGACCGCATTCTGTGCAGACTAAAGTCTGCTAAGGCAGTGACCGAAGTCGAGGTTGTTGCGAATGCCGTTTGTGGGACTTGCGCTTCTTTTCAGTCGTGTTCACTTTCCAGCTTACTTGAACAGGTGAGATGTTGAGGAGTAGTTGGGCAGCGAGCCTGGTGGGGCTCGCGACACCTCGTGATCTCGCTACAACTACAATCCTCTGAAACAATTCATTCGCTACATGTTACGTTCTTCCTAACGCCACACCCCATCTACGTTTCATTGCAAGCAAAGTCATACAGCTGCATGTATTCTAACACAGATCCTACAGAAGTAATGCGCTACCTTTCAACATGCCCTCGCGATGGATGTAACGTTTTGTGTGCTGCAACAACCTCATCGTTGTTCAAAGTCTACTGCGAAAGTCCTGCAGGTCTAGCACCTCCACCATGTGTACTCCTGCAATGTACACGCCCCCTTCACGTATCGCTTGTGCTTCAACACCTGCCTCTCAGCTGCCATCCTTTTCTTCAAGTTGTCCCTGTACCTGTTATAGTACTTCATATTCTTTCCCTGCCTCACGATAGCAAAATAACAAAGGCCGAAATCTTGAAAGAACTGAAGGAAGGTCATAGGTCGGATATGGACTGCGTGTTGGATGGCCATGGAAAATGGAAAAAAGAGAGTAGTCTAGATGTCTTCATTCAAACGATAGAAGAAAAGGCCAGTGAGACATAGTTACGAGTTGTGAGCACGTTGTGGAGGGCAACCTCGCAAAGCTGCAAGACGCAGTAATCAATGTGGTGCAAAACAGCTCATCATTTGAGGAAAACATGACGAGGCGTATCACAAAGATGATGAGGGACAATGGTACTACATGGTAGTGAATAAGAGATATACACACCCGGAGGCCAAGGTTTCTTGATGATGATAGTGCGTACTTTCCGGCAGGGATCCGCCTATTTCGATTCAGCGCTCTCGTGGTCGCCGGCATGGTTTGAAGCACAGCAAAGACAGGTGGTGATGTGCTGACAAGCCTCGGAGCGCAAGACAATAGGAACTGTCCAAGAATTTACAGCGCCGTTCACGTCGCAGCAAAATAGAATCAGGGAACGAGCTGGTAGGACCCTGATGAACATCATCGTAAGGTGTTTGATGGATGGAGGAAAACTACTCGAGTTCCTATGGGGCGAGCTGCGCTGTACAGCGGTGTATATCACGAATCGTCTACCGCACGTACATCTGGGCAACGAGACACCATTCCGGATCTTTGGAAAGCAAGCTTCGCTGCATAATCTGCGGGTCATCGGGGCATCAGCGTTCGTCCACGTGGACAACTACAAATTTTAGCCTGCGAAGCGAGCTTGGCCGGGAATACTGGTTGGTCGGTGAGGACGAGAAGGAGGACGCAGTTGAACTAGTCAGAAAGTTGTTTATTTCCGAGGAAAAAAATTTAACGGCATTAGCCAGTCATTCGCCAATACGAGAATTGGAAACTTGGTAATCGCTGCAGATGGAGATATACATGAAACCTTTCGTCACATATCATCATTCGTTGTACCCTCATCTGATGTAAAGTATTTAAGCTACACGTGGCGAATACCACGATTCCTATGCTCGTGTTGGCGGATGACTGACAAATGCCGTTACATTTGTTTCCTCGAAATCACAATGTTCAGACTAGCTCAACTGCCTCCTTCTTCTCGCCCTCATCGAATGATATCGTGAACTAACTCTGTCCGTTAATACTCGTTCAACAAGATTCAGGGCAGGCTTTGACCCATCTGCAAGAAGTTGTTCTTCATCGCTGGAGATCAAGCGTGGGTCCAGTCTGCGACATTTCCACTTCCGTCCATGTACAAAAATGTAATTAGTAGTTGGTGGTCTCGTCCAGGTACTTCTTTGTCTTGATAATCGATCGTACAGGCACAGTTTTTGGTCTTGATACCTGCTTGTCCAGGTAGTTCTTTGACTTGATAGCTGCTCTTATCCGGGTTGTCTAGGTGAGGAATGTTGTTCTTGTCCTGACGTTTTGGTTTGGTTGTTGTTCTTGTCCGGGTTGTCCTGGTCAGTGGTGCCTCGAGTCTCCGTTCCACCGATCCCTCTCTGATGTTGTCCGTGTACATCTGGAACCGTAATATATCTTCGAATTCCTCCGCACCAAAAAAAGTATGAGATCCTCCATGTTCTTGAACCATCGTTCTCAGATAAACGAATTGAACACGATCCAGATGCTTCGTCAGTACATGGGTCCCACGTGTGTCAGGAATTTTGACACGAGCACGAAATTTTGACACGAGACCAGAATTTTGACACGA
>CACKRE030000486.1:22673-44334 GCA_902602495.3 Ectocarpus sp. CCAP 1310/34 | reverse complement strand
GGTTGACTGCCGGTCATGCCAGCGGTGTTCGACCTTACAATACAATGTACCATGGCGTGCAGCAATCACCCAGACTGTAGTGTGCCCGAGCATGAGCATGATCAAACGGTCCCGTTGTGTGAAACATGCCTTGGCATGCTATGTCCGCCTGCGCCATGGTCCGCTGGTGGTCAGCGAGGTCGCTGGTCGGCTGTGAGTAGAATAAAAGGTTTTCCCGTTGGATCCACCCGATCCGTGGTTCCGTCCACCCCTCTATCTCTCTCTGCTGTTGCTGTTGCTGAGGGCATGTTGTTTGAGACCGCCACCACACTAGCATGCCGTCAGACAAGTGACCACACACCAGACACGTAGGTCGGGCTTGCGGTGAGGTGGATGCCATGTTGGTGCACACGGTGGAATGAAAGATCGGCCCGGATCGCGGATGAACGCGGAGGAACACTTACCCGCCGTCGTCGGATCATGGATCGTGGATCGTGCCGAACTTCTTTCAAGCTGTGGACATGGACTACTGCTTGAGAACCTTACAGCACGGCCATGTCTTCAGCACACACCCGCTGGCCAATTGGCCATCATCGTATATGTATGTGCATGGACACGTGTCGTGCGGCAAGGGTGGATAGTCTATAGGATAGTCTAAATGGCAATGTCGCGGTTCCGGTTTTTCCGGTTTTGGTGGTGTGGTGGTGTGGTGTATGGTGGTGTGGTGGGGGATGGGGGGGTTGGTTGCATACTCCCCCGGGTGTTTGTTGTTTGAGTTTGGGAAAGGAATGACAGACAGACACTGCTGTAAGACTGAAACACTTTGTGCCAGGCAAACTCCCAATCAATCAAGACCATCGCTGGAAGAGACAGATAAATCTGTGAGACTGAAACACTGTGTGCCAGCCAAACAATCCCAGGGTCTGCTCTTGCCCACGTCGCTCACCTTGTTTGTATAAACCCTTTCGCTCAGAACTCACCAATTTGGTCTGCGCCAACACGATGACACTGGCCAGCGTGCAGTGCGGGACCATCGATTGGGACCACCGATTGTAGTTGACTGCCGGTCATGCCAGCGGTGTTCGACCTTACAATACAATGTACCATGGCGTGCAGCAATCACCCAGACTGCTGTTGTGTGCCCGAGCATGAGCATCGCCAAACGGTCCTGTTGTGCGACCAAGGGCTGGCCAGTTTCATCGTCGCGTTGGCGCAGATCAAGTTGGTGAGTTTTGAGTGATAGAGTGCAGAAACAAAGGTGAGCACCGTGGATACAAGCAGATGGCCCTGGAATTGTTTGGCGGGCACAAAGTGATTCAGTCTGACAGATTTATCTGTCTCTTCCAGCGGTGGTCTTGATTGATTGGGAGTTTGGCTGGCACAAAGTGTTTCAGTCTTACAGCAGTGTCGGTCTCTCGTTCTTTCCCCAAGCGCAAACAACAAACACCCGAGGGGGTATCCAAACAACCCCCCCACCCCCCACCACACCACAACACCAAAAACGGAACCGTGACAATACCGTATCCTTTATCCACCTCGTCGCAGGATACGTGTTCATGCCAATTGGCCAGCGGGTGTGCATTGAAGACATGGCTGTGCTTGTAACGGTCCCAAGCACTATCAGTGTATAGTCTTTGTTGACAGGATGAACGAAGTTCGGCATGACCCGACGACGACGGGAAATGTTCATCCGCGTTCATCCGTGATCCGGGGCGATCTTTCATTCCACCGTGCACCATCATGGTGTCCACCTCACCGCAAGCAAGCCGAAACTACGTGCGTGTGTGTGTGTGGTGTGTGTGTGGTGTGTGGACAGTCTTGCGCTGGATACATGCGAAGACATGGAAAACACGCGTTCTCTCAGTCCAAGGCATGCGGGTTGTCACATCTGTTGTGCTCCAATTCCATAACAACCCAATTCGCGATGTTTTGCGCGCAGCACAGAAAATCATATCCTCGTCTGTTTCCTCTACATCAGACTGATTATTAGGCGTTGTCCACCCAAACCATACATGTATACTGAACGCTTTTTTCTTGCCCTGACCGTCGTCCAACGGATGCAACAATTTATCACACTACGTTTCTAGCGAATCACCTCTTCACTGCTCTCTATACCACCTATACATCAAAATGAAAATCCCTTGGAGGACCGGCACGGTTGCCAGAGGCAAGCTGCGATTCTAATCGAGGAAATTCTCCTCGGACGGATTTGTCACCACCCACCTCGGCCTGGCCTTCACCAGTTTGGATTTTGAAAGCAAGTCGCCTAACCCCGACCACTGCTCCCACTGTTCATCACCAGTCTGTTTAGCGGTCTTTGGGCCTCTCCCTAGCGAGGAGGAGAGTCGTGGTCTTCTCGCGAAAATTCAATTGGCCCTGTCGAAACAAACGCGCCCCAGAAAGAACGCTGTTGGGTCAAACTTGACGCGCTCTCTGTGATCGTATCGTACGGTGCATGCAACCGCGGTGTGGCCAGCTATTAGATACTACTACAACGCGCTCGCCTCTTCCTCCTCCTCCTCCTCTTCTCGAGGTCGCTTCCAAGGCACCCACGCCTGCCGCAGGCCCTCTTCGGCGTGTAAACCATCTCCGGAGAAGCTGCCATCTTCTTCTCCTCCTCCTCGCTCATGACTCCTCCCTCGTTCCGAACAAGCAACCCCGCCACTCCTCTGCTGCTGCGGTTGTTGCACTTCTTCTGCTACTGCTTTGCCAGTCCCAGCACCTCCATCTCTATCGCCATCACCGCCACCACCGCGGCTTGCTTCCCTCGCAATGGCCACAACAGCAACCACCGATCGCGCCACGATCCCCCCCGCTTCGCCATCCCCCGCTCGGTCGCTCCCTCGAAGGCGCGCCTCTTCTCGCCCTTCCGCGTCCGTCCTTCCTGTCGCCACCCTCGCCAACACAGTTATCTCCGCCACCGGCGCAGGTTGAGCGGGCAATCGCTGCGGTAGTGGTGGTGGGTGCCCCTGTGCTACCACTACCGCCAATTTCCACGGCCATAGCGGTGACTTCTACGCCGCCGTTTCCGCCGCCACCGCCATTTTCCACAGCCATAGCGGTGGCTTCGACGCCCCCGTTTCCGCCGCCACCATTCCCACGGTCCCTACCACCCCGGCCTCGCGCGGCTTTGGCGTCAGGAGCGTCCGACGAGTCGCGAGTCTTGGCGCCTACAGCGTTGTCTGTTCATGCTTCCTCTGTGCCCAGAAAATACGCGTCGTCGAACCTGTACACGACGATGGTGTTTGCAGGGATGAAACAGCAGCACCAAGAACAAAGCGGGGCAAGCGTAGACTAGAAACAGTCGTAGGACACAATCAACGCAATCAGAGAACGATGACAAAAAGCCCCGTGATACCGCTGCATTTGTTCTTGTTTAGTTATGTTTATGTTGTGGGGGTGCACGAGAGTGTCACACGGAAGTCGTGGTTTAGTGCCGCAACATTGCGCCTTGCGTCTTGCAAACCAGCGGCGTTACCACTACTGCTACTAGCGGCTTCCAATCAGGCGGGGTTTCCCTACGCTCCAAATCGGTATACCTATTCTCGAACACACAACCGCGCTGTTCCTTCTCGGCGCCAAGAGAGCAGAAGGTCAATCGTCGCGACTCACTTGTGGACAGTCCCCCGCTCTTCCTGCTCTATCGATCTAGCCTCGCCAAGCTCTTCCGCGCGCTTCCTTCGTCCGAGCGATCGGGGGTCAGGAGGGTGGGCGGAGGGTGGGATGGGATGGGATGGGGTGGAAGGATGGAGAAAATACACCGCAACCAAAACGGCTTCCCTCCGTTCTGCAGCATGCACACCACCGTTTCTAGTCTAAGGCCTCCTGTGAGCAAGACCTACTCCCGACACAAAATTCCACGCAACTATTTCCTTGATCGCGTTGAAACGAAGAAGAAGCAGCGTGGCACGAATCACCATCGTAGACGGGGTTAGACGGGGGGACTCCCGACGTGATTCACAACAAGAGGGGGCGATCTGCTTGATAGCCCAAGAACAGGAATGTGCGTGGGAGTCACGAATTTTCCGCATCGAAGTCGGTTCCCACGTCCCAAAGCCTCGCCAGCTGCTCTAACGTCTTCGCCGGCCTTACCTCGCGCATGCTAGGAGCACGCCCGGGCAGGCCCAAGGAGATGGATTCCTGATTCCAGCAGACGGCAGGAGGGGGAGAAAGGGAACGGAGGCGCTTACCGAAGTGTACATGGAGCAACTTGAGAGAGAAGAATAACGGCAACGCTGAAACGGAAAGGAAGTTTAAGAACGTTGGAGCACCGAGCATTCGCAGGGAGGAGATCTCGCTCGATCCACGACGCAGGGAAGGGAAGAGAAGTCAACGAACCACAGCGAAGGGATCCGTAGCACCCAGATGCGACAGAGCACTTCTACGACAGGATCGATCGAGTGTACCGTGGTTCCGGCTAACTCACCGGAGCAAACAGGCATTGGGATCACGGGGGTTGACCGACCCAGCCACAACATCGCTGTGCTTTATACTCTATACCCTCGCTGCACAGACTGCATGAGCTCTACAGAAAAGTCCACCTTGAGATGATCCGGATGCCTTCTCTTGGTGAGCATCTCCATCACGGTGTACTTCGCGTTCTGGTAGACCGAGTCGTACCGAAAGCACTCCCGCAGGTACTGCTGAATCACCTGTTTGGTTATCAGCGAAAGGTTGGCGTTTCGTGGGAAGTCGGTGCACCCTTTGGCATCGATAGCGGAGGGGGCAAGCGGGATGACCGAGGAGGGTCCCTGACAGCTGCTGCTTACCAGTACGGCGCAGAAATTAAAAATGTCCATCGAAAAACAGGGTGGATAATTCGCACGTCTGCCCACGGCGTTATGAATGCTCTGTTCTTGGCAGTTCCCGTGGTTCAACGCACTACAGGGACACGTGGTGGCTACTGCCTATGCTTTTGCAATGAGGGTAAGCAATCGCGATGTTTTGATCCGAATCTCCCGCACAAAGGGCGCATTGTTCAGCCCAACCGACAGCCCGAACAAGAGATGTATCAACCATCGAGGGTCTCCAGCAGCCGTGGGGTGTTTCACCAGCTGCCAGCACAGCTGTGCGCACACGCGGTTTGGCGCACGTCGTTCGTTCGCGAAACCGCAAAAAGCATTCCAAACCCCAAATGTACGGCAGTAGCACTAACTAAATAGCGCTGCGCGCGTTCAATTGGCGTTGTTCCCCCCCGCTGTCTTGTATCAGCCAGCCCATCGGACAGCGAGGCAGTAGGGCAGAGCAGGAGTTCCACCTAAGTCGCACGTGCCGCAGGGCATGGTGCAGTTCCTGCAGGTTCTCATCGAGAGGTATGTTAACCTCTTTGAGCGGGAGCACGTGTCCATCGGGCTTGACGATGGAGCAGTTCAGCAGGGCCGGTCGCGCCAGCATCACCGAGCTGGCACGGATTTTTCCGCCCGCCACAGCAATGCCCCCAAAAAATAGCGAGAACAGCGGACAAGGAGCAGCCGTTACGGGAATGTGTTTCTGAAGGGAGAAGAAAAAAGACAAAACTCAACACCTACGCCCTCCTTACTGGGTGTCAGTGCAGCACCATCGCAGGCGTATGAAACGTGGATATACTCCATAGATATTGCCCCATTCTCCCCCAAGAATATGACTTAGGTTGTTTGAAAGCCCCACCGCTTGTTCCTGACACGCGTTCAAAGCAATTCCAACGCGCGGCAGGGAGAGATTCATGCCGACTTCGGTGTACGGTGGTGCCAACTTCTTCCACAACTTCTTGGGGCTGCTGTGGCCCGGCGCGTACGCCGTGCTGTCGTCCTTTGCCCCTCCCCCACCCCACCCCGTTTTGTTTTTGGGCTACTACAAGCCTTGCATGTTTCGTGGAAATCCACTCCCACCAGAGAAGTACACCACGACCCTCCTGACTGCCTACTTCTGCAGCGTCGTAGAATATACCATCAAAATAGATGGTGACAAAGAGAATGCGGCACCCGTACACAAAGACAGCCCCACCCACAGACAAGATACAAAATTTTCGCCGCCCACCTGCATCCGCTCAAGGCTTTGATGCCCGCCATGTCCGCCCTCGTGTCCACGTCCCCGTTGGCAATCACGGGGATGTTGACCGCCTGTTGTTTGTTGTTTGTTGTTGCTATTGTTGTTGTTGTTTTTGATGGTACCGCAGGAGGGAGCCCGAGGGAGCAGCCGAGGTGAGCGTGTGTTTCGTGAAACAAACGTGAGGGGAAAGGGAATGGATGAGACACGCCATCTCCGATCCAGAAGATCCCGTACAAGGACGCCCGCCGTAGTGTGGATGTCCACTAAAATACTAATGCGTGCCAGGCAGAAGGAAGAGGCAATAAACGCGTCAAGCGCAGGTATGCCAAGCAATAAAAAATGCTTTCGAGAGTCAAGGAAGACATGCGCTCACGTCCACGACAGGCCGAAGCTCCTCCCGCAGGGCCTTAGATGCTGGAGTATCTCCAACCTTCCTGTCGGGTTGCAAAAAAACCGAATGCAACCAGCGAAAAAGAAAGAAAACAAACACGGGGTCGTCGAGAAAATCATTACAAACACGTTCGGATGATTGCAAAAACCTCCCTGACCACATAGATGATCCGACATTTGGGTGCGCGCGCATGACACTAGTCGTACGTGGTAGCGTGTTCGAAAACCGGGTGTTTGGCGATGATCGTCGCGCGTTCCACGCCATGCGGTGTTGGCGCGCAAGTCGTGCGGAACACCACAACAGCAGCAGCAGCAGCAGCAGCAGCAGCAGCAGCAGTACTATAGGGCAAGCGTCAAGCGTCAACAACGAGACCTATTCATCGACAAAACGAAACACACGCATGCAATGGACTAGGTTAGATACCGCACACCCTTGACCGAAGCTCAATTAATCTGGAGCAAGACCAGCGACGGTGCCGAAAATGTCGGTGTTCGAACCGTCTTTTCCAGAGACTTCCAAAACGGATCACTTGGTTTCGGCACCGTCTTCTTCGTGGAGTATCAGTCTAGAGTATCGAATGTAGGTCCAGCGGGTGTGGTATATTGAGCAAATTGCGGTAGGTCGCAGACGATACATGTACAACTTTGCCCTGGACCGGTTGCCGAAGCTCGATATACTCTGTGCAACAACAACGGTGACGATCCAGCGTTGCTTCGTTTCAAAACGACTCACGAGTGAGAACTTGCAGCAAGCGTGCCGCGGACTAGTCTTCTGAAACATTGCCGTTTTGAATTGTTTACATTGTCATTTGCTGCTGAAAAGAGGGCTACCGGCGATCTACAACAGCCTCCACCTCACCGGTAGTCCTTTGCCCCAAAAGTACCGATCAATGCACCCGCCGACGTGTGCGGATCCAGCGAAGTTTACAGCATCCTCTCTCTTTGTTACGAAACGCCTCCGTCCATTTAATCGCCTCGTGGACTTAACTCCCCCCGGGGCGGGGGAACCTCACGATCTCTCCGCCTCCTCCGCCCCCGTCTGCTCCCCCGTCACCCCGTCACGTATTTCTCGTGTTCTAGACACCTCTAGAACAACACGCGGCAGCACACGCGCCCTTCCACACGCTAGAAAACGGAACCAGAGAGCCCTGCTTCTTCTGCCCATTATCTTCTTTCACTCCTGGTTGGTCGTCGGTTGCCCTTTGTCCTCCACAGTTCCCTTGATCCAAAATACAACACACGGCCCGGCCTTCTGAGCGGCGGACTTCAAGAAGAACCGAATCTGCGCATCAAGAGAGTAGCACCCGCTGCTTCAGACTTCACTACGGCTGGACACGGAGTTGAAGCAAGCGCACAGAAGAAGGCCGACAATCCGGCATCTACATCTTGTTGAGCCACAATGCCTGGCCCTGGTGGTTTCGGAAGGGGAGGCGGGTTTAGAGGCGGCGGAGGATTCGGGAGAGGATTCGGGAGAGGGTTCGGATGGAGGCCGAGGTTTGGTGGTCCTTTGTTTGGTCCAGGCCCGGGGCCTCTCGGTAAGCTAAGGGCCAAGCTCTGGTCTTGTGGCGTGATGAGTCTGTGCAATGGTGTAGACTTGTGCGTGACTGCTGCTGTGGTTTGTTGTTATTGGTATTTTGCGTGCCCGCCTAGAGCCGCGTTTGTCTCTTCAACCCTTTTGGGTCTACAGGCGCCTTGACTGATTATTGATTGATCACTTGCAAATGATGTTGTGGCATCCCATGGAGTTGTTGCCCTGTATCCCTCCACGCCAGGTGTTGGCACGTTCATTAGGTAGGTGTGTCTTTTATTATTGGCATCGACCGCGCTACCCGGTGACCAATGCAAAGACGTCACAGCAGTACCAGCAATTAATATCAGGTCTCTGGAACGGCCAAAATCCGAAAAATGCACACTGCTCTAAATGCTAATGCCACCATGGATCTCTCGCCATATCCTTTCACAGAGGCACACATCAAAAGCTCCACATACGTGCCCTCTCCGAATCTAGGAAGCCACTCAAGGAAAGACAGGATGACAGCGAAAAGGGGCACTTCAAGCCCAACCCCCTAACCAGGCAAGGATATGATCGTAGTATGCTGCATATCCTCCAAATTTGAAAATCGTTCACTCCCAAGATCCAGCAGTCATCGTGTCAGCAGCAGCAGCGGTATAGACAAGTCCAACATACAGTAGTAACACATACACTATTATCATAGCCCTACACATACCCTCGCCCGAACCTAGAGAGCCACTGATGCAAAGGTAGGTGTGTGCTGTGGTGTGCCTGGGTGCGTGTGGGAAATGTGGGAAAATCACAGGAGCTGTAGTGAGCCGGCAGGGCTCACATTGGGAAGACGACAGTGAAGTACAGAAGTACAAGAACCAGCAGCTATGGGTCTACTCGCCCTCTCACTGATTGTTTTCACTGATCATTAGAGCATACTGAAATAGAGTAGTTTCGGCTGCTTGACGGCTGATTTTTCGAGGTCTACAAGCCTAACCTGCCCTACCGGCCGCACCGATACCACACGTACACCCTTTTATGACCCTTTTTGTGCCCACCGTCCTGTCGTGGGCAGCCCTCATGGCCTATGGGTGGAGTAGCTGGTCCGTCTACAGAAGAGCACGTCTCTTTCTGCTGTACTTCTGTCTCTCTCTCCCGCACTCTCTCCTCCTCACTCTTTTTTTTTTGCTGAAGAAGAAGATTTAGACCCAAAGGGGTTCAGAGCAGGCTGTGAAAAGAGATTTTCCTCGCTCTTCCCGATAGCACCCTTTGCCACACGTCCGCGTGTTGATTTGCACTCTATCCGTTTTCCTGCGAATCCCGTTCCGTCTCAATTTATCAAGATACAGCTGTCAGATGTGTTGATGCTGCAACCGCGTTTTCCGATTTCGTCGGCCCCGTTTCAGCAAACCCGAAAGAGCCGGGACCGGCCCTTTGTGTTTCGTCGGGTACTGCTGTATCGCGTTACCTGAATCAGAGTACATCCGCAGTGAACAGTTTCGCCCCGTCCTGTTGCAAACGCAGACACTTTCTGAACCACGTACAGATAGGCAGACGCCTACCCTGCCGCTGCTGCTGCTGCTGCTGCTGCGCAGTATGCATCACTTTGTAGATCGCGCGGCTTGTAGCGATCACCTCTGCTCGTGGTGCCCGTACTTGCTTACAATGGTGATCCCTATCCAAACGGCATCACCGGTACACAACGCCCCCCCCCCCTTCTTCGTCCCCAGGCTTGGTGGGTGCTGTGGCAACCGGAGCAGCCATCGCCACTGTAGTCGGCCCGCCCCCGCGCCGCAGGTACCCCCCCCCGCCAGCCGGCTACATCTACGTTGTGCAGGAGCCCCAGCCAGGGCAAGTGCACGCGCCGCCTAGGGCGGTGCGAGCGGCAGAGACGCCGTTCATCATCATGCGGGTCGCCTTGGCATCGTACCGCACGGGACAGGGGGGAGAGGTGCTCTTCGAAGTGCAGGTGAGAGAGTGACAGGGCGCCATGCCGAAGGTCGCGAAATCGAAATCCACCACGGTCGGTCATGGGAGGGTGTGATATGTATGGTAGAGGCTACGCTGAATCAATGGTTGGATGTCCGTAGCCAGGCAGTAGGGCGCCTGTCGCGGTTTGCGATCTCGGAGGAGGGCTTGAAAGCTGTGAGAAAATGTTTCTCCCTAGGGCAGCGCGACCGTATCTATGGTTGTCACGCACCGTTCGTGGGTAACCAAGACACGTTCCATTAGTGACACAAAGCCAGTACTGGAATGGTCTCGGCAACAACTCCATGCTGAGAGAGAGATTTTGTGCTGAAGCAATACAGAGATCGGGACGTTTCCTCGATTTCTTGGAAGAGTTTTGAGCCCCCGGGCGAGCAGCGTTAACGCCCCCTCTGGATTTGGCGTGCTCTTGTGCGGCTGCTGTGACTGTGCACGCCTTGCGGCTTCCATAGAGTGGCGCTGTTGCACGTACGGCGGGATACTGTACCTTGCCAGCAGCTCACAGTAGCTCGAAGACCTCCCACTCTCTTACATGTTCCTCCACCCCCCCCATCAGAACGCGCCATTGCCATCTGGTGTCGTTGAGTCCCTTTCGTAGAGTGCGTTCGAGTGCGCTCGAGTGCGCCCCTAACTTACTTCGCGTTACAACCGCTTCCCTTCCCTCGTGCTGCTGCCGCTTCTCCGCCCTCCCCCTCCCAGGTCACCATGAACGACGGCTACAAGTACGGTGTGCTCAGGCGCTACTCGCAGTTCGACCAGCTCCGAGAGCGCGTTTCGCGGGTTATTCGCACGACGACCCCGCCCTTCCCCCCCAAGTGCAGCATCCGGAGCTCGACCGTGGGGCTCGGACCGGCTGACTTGGAAGAGCGGCGGTAAGAATGAGAGCGTGGTCATGGTCGATCGTGTGTGTATGTGTGTGTGTGTTGGTCCCCTTTTTTGTTGCGCCAGTCTACACGCCAACACCGATATTTTTTCATGTCTGACGTATCAGCCGGGGTCACTCAAGGAGAAGGCCACACAGGAACTTTTGCCTTTTTTTGTTCTTGGTGCCCCACCTTTCTCCCTGCGCCGCTTGCCTTAGTTTTTGTCGCGACAAGGGTTTAGCCATCATGCGACAAACCAAGACGTGACGTCATGCTTGTCTTGCACCACATGCCATGAACGGTTCTCTGTGTTTGTAGACCGGGACGAAAACTAAACGTAAGAGTGCTGCAATATTTCGTAGCAGCGTCTCCCGGCACCCTTGCAGGGGTTGCCACCGATCGCCATAGTGTTTCGAGGCTCAACACCTTAGACTACAGCTGTTGGACTTGCGATTGAGAAGGCTTCAACCATTCCTGACGGTGACGGGAGAGCCTGCCAATCCCCTCCACGATAAACACGCTTTTTGATACGACTCCCCCTCTTTGCCCAGCCACCCTCCCTAGCCCACTGGATACCGCGTATGCCTAGTAAGGGGTGATGGTGCGGTCAGATTAAACGTAATAGATACTAGCGACAAATATGGGTGGACAGCACCCTCCCTCACAAGACCCTAGCAGCCGCCGTTGTACGCACACTACCTGCTCCGTCCCCTCAAGGACGAGTGGTCAACCGTTTAATACCGAAGGCATGATAACGATGACTACCCCCCACCTCCAGACAAATGCTGCAGGCCTGGCTGCAGTCCCTCTGCACGGCGGCCTCCACCAACACTCCCGCCCTCCGCGTGCCCCTGTACGACTTCCTCGAGACGGCCTCGTACTACCCGCCCGAAGCGCCTGTCACGTCGTCCGACCCCACCACCGCCTCCGCCCAGCACACCGCCGTAGCCACTCCCGCCGCCACCACCGCCACCACCGGCGTACCGGTCGCCGCCGCCTACGCCGAGGCCTTGCCCCCCGCCGCGGGTACCAAGGGCGTAGGAGTTTCGTCCGCCGGCCCCCCGCCGCCGAAGCCGGACTCTGCGGAAGACGGATGGGCGGTACCCCCGGAGTCACGAGACGCTTCCGACCTTAAGATGGCCATGGCCGGCCCGAGCGCGGCGGGAAAGCTTACCGGAGAGCAGGCGGCGGTGGCCTTGAGGACGGGGACCGGGGCCGGGCAGGAGGACTTGAGGGCCGTGTGGGCGCTGTCGGACATCGACCAGGACGGGATGTTGGACCGCGACGAGGTGCGACGAAAAGCGTGGTTTTTGCTGCTGGTGGAGCCTTATGTGTCTCGAAGGGTTGGGGGAGATTTTGGGAGGCAACAACGGCTTAGAGGACAGTTTGTTGGAGTTTCTTTCTCAACAAACTCTTGTGGTTTTTTCGTTTTGCTTTCCCGCTTTCGAGTGCTACCGAAGCGACGAATACGTCTCGATTTCAAGGGTTTTGTTTCTAGCCGAGTGATAAATGCAATGCCTCCTACGAATCCGAACTACTGTACCGAGGATTCAACGAGGTTCTGCGAAACAGTAATCACCCTTCCGGCCCCGGTTCCACATGGACACGATGCTGCAACAAATTTTGAAATTTCCCTCTCATGTTGCTCCCCGTTTGTCTCTGTTCCTCCATCTTGTTTGTATCAACACAAAGTCTGTCTTCACCTGCTTAACGCTCTCCTTTTTCGCCCCCCGCCCGCCCATCCGTTTTTCATTTTTTTCTCTATCGCACGTCCGACCTTGGTTTCATGTCGCTTGGGCCACGCACATGTGGATTCTGCTGGAACAGTTTGCCGTTGCGTGGTACCTGGCCCACCAAGCCGCGGCGGGCAACAAGCCGCCTGCTTCGCTTCCAGCCGACATCGTGCCGCCTTCCAAGCGCCAAGCGGCACAGCACAGCTTAGCGAACCCGTTCGGTTAGGCGGGGGGGGGGGAAAGAGATCAAACCCGCTTTTCAGGGGTATAATCCGTTGTTTCACAAAACTCGTGTTATCCACGTGGAGTGGGTTCGAGCTGGCGTGCCTTGTTCTCTTCATGTCTTTTTTCCTTCGGCACCGAACGAAGACGTAATACCCTCGTCGGGTACTCTCTTCGGGGCGGCCAGGCAGCCTTCTTTCGTGATATACGGTGACTTGGAGGTGTAGACTCGAGGAATTCCCGCCCCTCTTGACCTCAGCCGCTGGCTTTGGAATCAGGAGAGGATTCAGAGCTGGGAATCAACATGACAGCCCCGCTCAATTCGTTTCTCCCCGGTATATATACATATTTGTGTACTTCGTCTGCTGCAGTAGTGGCCGCGTCAGCTCGACGCCTGTGATCCACATGTGTCAATATTTTTCTCAGTTCAGGGTGTTGCCGCTGCGTCGGGTGTGTTGGATAGAGTATGGGTAGGGGCCCGAAGGGTGCGGTTGTGATATCGTAGCAAGCGTAGCAAGACGGTGACATTGCTTACACGCGACTCGTGCCAAAAATGCGACGAGAGACGTTACTTGGGTTCCGGTTCTACAGTAGCCACGTTCATGCTCGTTTCGTGCAATGGGCAGAGAATCATCCTTCTCGAGAGGCAAGGGGAGGGCGAGATGATTCGACATCTGCGGATGCGCCGTTGAATGACTGCGTTGGAGACTGGAAAAATAATCGAGCGTGTTAATGAGTTTCGGAGTGACCCGCAGGAAACGGGAAGAACGCCGGCTACCCGATAATTCGGCCGATGTTGTTGCCTGGCTGCCAATCGTGCTTGGTGTAAAGCGAGTTTGTTTTGTGCGCGTGCCTGCATGAGAACCTAGACCTACAGCAGAAGCTAAGGGCCGACCCTGCGGCTGTTCAGTCGTAACATGGCGAAACCATCTCAAGTCTTCACCGCGCGAAGTACACGAAACGCCAACTCGAGGTGTTCGTCGTAATGGTGACGGGGCTCACGGTGGGCTTAAGACGAAAACAACCTCAAGGCTTCAACGTGAGGTGCACGAAACGCCAACTCGAGTTGTTCATCGTAATGGTGACGGGGCTTACGGTGGGCTCTAGGCGAGAACGACCCCAAGGCTTCAACGTGGGGTGCACCAAACTCCAAACGACGTGGTAATCGTGGTCACGGGGGCAAATTGGTGGGCTGTGTGCTCGAACAACTAGCAAGAGGTTGCGCGCATGTTGTCAAGTAAATTTTCCACCCACGGCGAGGATAGGGTGGCCACGGTGCGCGTTGCGGCTGGTTGTGCACTGCCGTCTCTATGCCCTCGCCCCCAAGCAAGAAACCCGGGGCACGTCCTGCATCGTCCGCCAAAACCACGAAAGTCCAGGTCGTCGCATCGAAGCAACCCGATCACACGCAGCACTCGCTTCGACCAAAAGCGCCAGCCACGCTTGACGCAAAAAAAGGCCCAAAAGTGTGCACCAAACAAAAAAAAACGGAATACCTCGTCCGCGTCTCTTCTTGATTTTTAGGATCTCCTTTTCTTGATTGGTGGTTGGCCCCTCTCTACTCGCTTTCAGAAAACGAACGGATGGAGCCAGCCACTCCAGGGGGAAGGGGGGTATGAACAACGACCCTAGACACTAGCACCTTCCGGCGTAACTCTCTCAACGGCAACCTACTGCCTTACACGTGCTACCGTGCGCTTGGCAGCAGGTGTACTGCTTGCAGGCAAGAGTGCGACACCCCGACTGCACGCCAACGTTGCGTCAGACAGATGACTCCTGCGATGTGCTCCGCGGTCGGTCGATCGATTTATCGGCCAACGCATCCCGCTCCAGTCCCGCCCCCCACACCCCCCCATTCCTCCCGAATGCGGCGCCAGCAACAAGCGCTCTACAGGCCGAGCTTTGTGCGGCGCCAGTGGCGGCGCTTGGCGTTGTAGCTGAGAACAAAACGAGAGAATACGAAGAGTCGTGGACGAGCGCAAGCGGTGGGGGGACAAAGTGTCAGAAACAAAACGCCTTCGACAGGACCGACGTGCGGACCAAGATATTTGGCACGAGGCCCGGATGCGTCGATGTTCATTCGCGAGCGGAAGAAACCCACGGCCACAACCGAAAACCGTTTTTACAAGTGGAACATCGACGTGCCCGCGGTCGCTGTCGCGTCGAGATTTCAACGTGTGTTTTACATCTGCGCGACTTGCATCAGCTCTGTATGGGGTGGAAGTGTGACCGCGGGTGTGCCTCACTGGCATGTGTCGACAAGACAAGAGCGCCATTAAACACGGATATATAGCTGCAGCAAAAATGATGGGAGCCATGACGCACAGGAGAGACAGCCACAACGGGCCTTATCCTTTCCGATTCTACGATTTTGTTTTTCGTGCCTTCTTCGCGTTGAATGGTATGGGGTAAGGGCAGGTGCTTGAGAGATGTCACAAAAGCTTACTGGTAGTGACAGCAACAACAGCAACAATGACAGCATTGAGCCGGCGGTAGGGTGGAAGGGTACCAGCATCAGGGACCGCCTACGCAGGATTTTTGAAGACTATCTAAAGAGAAATAGGGAGGGGGCACGCGGACCCCATCCCTAGCCCTACCCAAGCACGGATTCAATACGTTGTCCTATATGTTTGATAAGTCAATTTTGCTACGTTGACTACTGAGCATCAGAGTGTTACACGCAGGGTCGCTTTGACAAGCCACGTTCTTGTTGCGTGTTGAAATACGCGTTAGTCATCACCCATCCATCCGCGACTATTCCCCCCTGTTTGCGTCACTAGCCTGTCGCCATGTGGCTACATCTGGCGGCGAGTTAGCAGGATTCAACAACAGCGAACCAGCAAATAACCATTCGATGGTGAGGCTCATGCCATCTTTCGTAATGTCACCGCTGAGCAAAGCTCTAAATCGTCTTCGCATCACAAAGCCCCAAAGACCTACGTTTTCCCCAAAGACAACAAGAAGTATATCTAACTCGTTGTCAATTCATGGTAAACTCACCGGATGGTGTTGTCCGTGCGGAGACGGATCCACTGGGGGATGGGCCTGTTCTGCTTCATCTTCTTGCCCAAGGTGACCTTGGTGCGGAAGGTCTTGTGGGAAGGCTGCCGACGACGCAAGCGGGGACAACGAAACGAAAAAATCAGTCCGTCGTTCCGGGCTGCACGATAACGACGGGCCAGTACCCTACGCGAGGCAAGCAACCTTGGTTTTAGTGGGGAGCAAGGGGTTGGGATGGAGGTCAGGGATAGGAAAATTCCCTCTATTTCGTAGACCTCTAACATCCTCGCGAGAGGCGGTCCTATCGGGCAGGCACCGCACAAATTATAGGCACACACTTCCGTCGTTGTGCATCAACGAAACGCGGCGGGCGGACAGGGGTTGATGGAGATGTGCACGCCTGCTAGCCAGGACGAAGGAATTGGTGTGTGATGTTCGTGCTTGCCCTGTCGCGTAGCCCAGCCAATGAAACACGCTGCTGTGTTGTGGGCCCCAGGAAGCGTTGCCTCGACGAAACCGCCAGATCGAGCGAGAACGGCAAAACTTGAACGCATCTAATACCTCCCAGGACGATTTTCAAAAGGGCGGTCACTCCACGACGGATGTGTGACTAGAACCACATATATACGTTTTCGGAAGCCCTTGATGATACGGTTCCAAGGCCGCCATTTTCGGCACGGCCACTAGTGCTATTTACTGTTGCTGCTGCAGGGCAATCGTCGGTCCAAAAATAGGGTGCGGTATCGTACGCAACTCTATACATTTCTTCAGGACGAACGTTCTATCTCACGCGACCAACATTGACAAGACCCGACTCGAAACCCCAGGGGAAGGTGCTGATGCACAAGATGCAGTGTGGGAAAAGCATCGAAGAGGGTGGCCAACCTCCCCGGGATTCCATCAGGGGGTTAAACTCCTTCACGAACGTGGAAACTACTGCTGTAAGCTGTAGGTATGTAGATAAGAAACCAGCACCAGGCGCTAGGAGGTGGTATCTTCAGTACAGGTTTTGGTGTTTGTAAAGGAGTGGCGCGTAAACTTGCTCGGGCCTTGTTAGACATGCCGACAAAGGGAGCACAACTGTCGGTCTGTGCTGGTGATGGACTGTATCAGTCGGGAGTATGCGGTGGGTTAGGCTCATTACAGCATACTACGTACACCACCAACACAGAGTGGCAAGGCGACAAAAGGAGTCTCGTCGAAGTATACCAGCACACCAGCAAGCTTGGACCGCACTCGAACAGTTGGCAACCCATCCCACCATACAAAACAGATCGAACGTAACGGAGTGAAGGAGTGTGAAGCACGATGCGTGAACAACAACACTGGTGTGCCATCGTGCGACAATTCAATGACCTCATGGCCCTGTGTTCATCAGGGAGCTTTTTGCAGTCCCGCGGTAGTCTCTCGCTCTCTGATCCTCTGCCAAGCCGCCACCTCGATGCACAGCAACACACGTCTGAAACGACTTGCACACCTCATCCTACTAGCACGTTGACCTGACCACCAACCGACAGCTCGCAGGGAACGCAGACCAAGGATAGCCATGTCTTGGCGACGCAGCGTACGAGAGACTCGGCTCTAAAGGTCGCCCAGACCCTTGAATTTCGAGGTAGGCGCGACAAAAAGCGTGGCTCAGGCTGGGCCGCAAAAAAACACAAGGTTCAAACTCAGGCAACCACGCACACGCGCAGGTTCCCACTTAGCACGAAAATTCCGCCCCTACATAGAATGAGGCTACAGCATCAATAGGCTCACCATGGTGCTCGAGAGATAGCCACACCCGGAGAAATCCCAGAGATGGAGAGCGGGGACGGGCCACACACCAGCGTACGAAAAAAAAAAGAGGTCTGCTGCGTGTTGGCTCCCCCACCGGGAGGGGGTACAAATCACGGAGCCCCCGGATCTTTTCCCCTGTTTTCCCCGCAGGCTGTGGTATATGACTATAGCAATCAAGCATATAGTCATACACCATAGCCCGCAGGATCTGTCTACTGTCTGACGATCTGACACAGGACAGCATGACCCGATAATTGCGCGCGTTATCTGCCTTTACTACTGCCCTGTGACTGGTGATTGTGATGTCTCACATGCTCATGTGTTCATCATGTGCTGTAAGCATTGTTGTTGTTCATGGAGTCTGCTGTGTCCCGTTCTTGGATGTCTGCGTCCTCGAACGCAGAAAAAACACATTCTGTTGTCCATCCGGGACAAAAAGAGCGAGCTAAGTGTGCCACAGAGCTATTACACTCTTTGCCGTTGACTGGTGTGGTTGCGATCGCTCAACAGACAGTGTAAGAAAATCACCACAGCAACTTTCAGCTCCGATCCAACAGTAAGGACGTGTGAGCATTGCCAATTTCATACGAACACTCGGAGTATAGATATTCTCTCTTTGGCAGCTGGCACGTCCTCCACCTTATGTGCGTTGCCGACATCCTCAACTCACTCCCTGCTTGACGATTGTTCATCACCAAGAAGAAGAAAAAAATCCGAGGGCCGAAGGCAACGAACGGTCGATCGTCACCATTATAGCGCTTGCTCATAGATAGTAGTCTAAGTGTCTGGACGTTACGTGCGAATGCTGAAAAACGGTGGGAAACGGTGAGGAGACGGAGAGCGGCCACCTATCAAATCTAAGTGTGGGTACATTGATGATGCCGCATTAACGGCAAGAATTATGTGTATGGAACAAAAAGCACAATATGAACCTTGAAGCCGTGTCCAACAACGAAGACAAAACCGCGACGAATGCACGAGCAATTTCACATCTTCCCCGCAGCGGCGATGGTGGTGGTTCACCGTCTACTCGAACGGTGAAGTTCTGGGCGTGTTCCCAACTTGATTGACTCGTTCTAGTTCTGCAAAGCAGGAACGTGGGTAGGTGGTGTCGACCGACCGATGCCAACGATGTTGCTGTCGAATACTCTTCCCACATTATGCACCGTGCTGGTCTCTGCTGCAACATCCGCACCGGGCCACCTGACGCGGATGCCTTCCTTTTTCTCACCGGCCAACCCCCCCCCCCAAAAGGGCCTATCGCACAACACGAAAATTCAAACAGAAAACCGAAACATCCCACAAGAAAATGATATATCTCGGTACACACACGTCTCGGTGCGAACAAAGCGGACAAAGTGTGTGGAAACCAACGAACACATTTATTTTCGGGCGCGACGAACTCCCATTTTTTTTTTGCCAGTTCCCGCATTGCTCCACATAGACTACATGCATGTACACGGCGGGGGCACTCCCCTTTTATCCAGCCGGTTCTCTCAAACCACACCACTGATCCCTCTGCGCGAAAACTGTGGTTCAATAAATTACGGGGAAAAAAGCCTCGCTCTGTTGGAGGGGCAACACGATACAAAAAACACCACTATTTAACAGGAAACCAACCTCCATAAGCGGCACCATGAAATATCTGCAGTTAGCAATTAGTAGTCGCAAAGGGCTGACTGCGCACAGAAGCAAGTGCCAGCTGCCTAACAATTGGGTCGAGAATATCGTAACACTATCTACCTGCGGACAACAACACACAGAAGAACGCCTGAGCAGCAGTAGCAGCAGCAGCAGCAGCAGCAGCGGCGGCCGCGACAACAAATAAGGCGTGGTCGCATTCTACATAAAGCATGCACACACGTACGCTATACACTATTGCCGAGCCCGGCTGGTACCAACGAGGGGTACGGCTTCCTGCAGGCGCAAGGACCACCCGCTCAGAAGCGCATCAAGTCACGCACACGCCACGTCACCACTCCCAGAAGAAACAACAATAACGCAAGAAAAAAAAAACAAAGTTGCACAAGGCAAGACAAGCAGGCTGGGATAGACTGCGCTATCACTTGAGAGTGACCCTGGCAGTCGAAAAAACAAGCATCAAAATAGAGACTTTAAAGCTTTGGCCGAAAGAGCAGGTAGGTGCTCAGCCAATTAAAACCCACACTAAAACCTATACAGTTACTGTGGGTTTTCCCTCCCAGAGAAAATAAACAAACGAGCCTCCTCGGGCCAAGAATTACGGTCGTGCGCGGTAGTGCTGCATCCAGCTACATTAGTTCCGCTTTCGTTATCGGACGTCGATATCCCGTCTCGGCCGACGCGCTCGTCCTTCTACCAACACAACACATGGTCTTCTCTCATCATACTTTCCCAGCGGAACCGGGCGGGCCAAAGAGAGCTATGAAACCCCCCATGACCGCGGTACACACAAAACAAGAGCACTACGGGCTGTTGTCTTGAGCACGGCTTTACCACGAAGATAAACAGTCGTCGGCCTAACGAAAACGTCCCACACATGTATCCGCAGCAGCAGTCTCCTCAGATAAACGGCAAAGCAAATATTCTCAACACCAGTAAATACCAGTATCGATCAGCAATTCGGGCCAGACTCTCGACCAACGCTTTATGAAGCATGCGCAACGGGCGGAATGAGAATGAGGATCAACCCAAACACGGGAAACCCCAATCAACCTTGTTCTGGGAGAATCACGGAGCCCCCCCCCCCCCTCCCCCCCCCGCGCGCATGCTTCCAATCTGGCTGTTCTTAATTCTGCAATTTTTCTTGCTGCGTGGTCTCCTGCAAGGGTTGACTCGTGTCAAGGTTTCGNCACCCCCCCTCCTACCGCCATGCAGCACGTGCAAGTGGTGGCGTGAGGAACCTCCCTCCCTCCCTTGCCGCAGCAACCGTCACCGCCTAGCGTAGCCACAAGAGGGACGCTCTGGCCTAGCAAGGCATCATCATCCTTACAGCAACGACAAGCGCACTGAAATCAACGCTTCTGCCGCGTCTACGAAACACACAAAGCAGAACGCGGACACACCACTGTCGGTAGCACGCCCTGACTAAATAAAAACAACTCGGTGCTCAACCAGACGTGCCGGGCAGTGATTGATTGATCACCAAAGGAACTCGTTCCCGGCGCACCCGACGGGGGGGACGCTCACATGGGAAACGCTCAAAGCGCCTTCAACGAAAATGAAAGCTTAAAAACACAGCGCCGTAGAGAAAACGTACAACAAGAAAGACAAGTAGATCCGAGACTCCATATTCCAGGGGACCAAACAAACAAAGAGGTAACCATTCAGCTGTGGTCGTGATAGCCCAACGAAGGCCAACGATGTTCCACAAAGAAACCCCCCGCTTAAACTAGAACCAACCAACACCAAGCATGGCCAGGCACCAAAAAATATCGATATATTGGATGCGACAGCAAGAAGAACACTCGAGGCAACGGCAAGGCTAGCACAAGGGAATAGGTGAGCGAGCAAGCTCGGCCAAAGCGTGGGCGAAAAAGAAAACAACCGCACCAAAAACATCGCAAGAAACACCGGCGTAAAAAAACAAGTAATGAGAGGCAGCACGCGAACGCCAGCGAACGCCAGCACACGGACGGCCTCTAAAGCATGAACTTTAACATTGAATTATTTCCCCTAGTCCCAAGCGAGAGAAAAACACGTAAACTACACGTGCCTCACTTTCATAAATACCAATGGAGGTTCGCGGAAGCTAAGGAAGTGCCAGAGGCCAACCTTGCTCTACCTTCCGCCCCACACTGTCCAACAACCCACCGCTCGAAAAGAGACCCCACACCGCTCGCTACCACACGCTAATGGAGCACGCCTTCCCAAAACGCCTCCTTTCCACATGCGATCGATCTGTTTCTCACGCCCGGTTACCGTTGAGTTGAAACCGTCATGTCGGCAAAGGGCGCGGCGGAAACCGGGGAGAGCGGTGGGGCGGAACGTCGTCCCGTGACATCTCCGACATCTCCGCTTGTAGCTGCGGCGGCGGAAGCGGCGACGGCGCGGCCGGCGGGGCGAAAACGGCGCGGTAACCTGTGCCTGGCGAGAGTCGACGAGCGTACTCGATCTGACGGATGGCACACGAGACGGGGCGAGACAAGAGGGGCGTTAGAGGTGTGCTAAGATGATGTGTGGGACGGGGGATAAAGGAC
>CACKRE030000485.1:9420-24284 GCA_902602495.3 Ectocarpus sp. CCAP 1310/34 | reverse complement strand
CGTGAAACAGGGACTCTCGCGCACTGACTACACTCGAATGCCAAAATAGGTCATGAAGAGAGCGTATCATGCATGTCACTTGCGCAGCTAGCGTTACCACGTCGGGCTACCTCCAAACACCGCTCATTCTCTTGGTTGGCAAGCACGTGGACCCAAGTACTGCTGTACGTGGTACGCTTTTGGTGGATCTGCGTTCGGAAAATAAATCATCGTTGTGTGATGCGATGCACATTTTGCACGTGGACACGTAAAAGGTTTTTGGTTGAGTTGTTTTATAGCTGTGTTTCATAGTCGCACCTCTTCTAGAAGGACAACACGAGGCAACGAATGCACCAGCACTCAAGAACGACGCACCCGTTTACACAATGCACCCCTTCCTCCCACCGTACCCTCAACATAACACCCTCATACCTCTCATCCCATCGATTTAAACCCCCGACAAAAACACAAGTCAACGAAAAAAAAAGAGCTTCACAATATCAAAACATCACTCGCCGTACAAATAACACAAACCCAAGAAACCAACGGGAGGACAGGCAGTTGTGGCAGATGCGATGCATCTCGGAGGTGCCCTGAGGGTCCACCACACCACAGGTGCCATGGAGGTACTGCCCGCAGACTCCTCTACATTGGTGATTTGTGAACGCCGGCGGGCCTGGCGTGTGATCGGGGACAGCCGTGCAGCGACTGCCCGCCGCGCAGGGCATGGTGTCTGCAGCTGTGTGGGTGTGTGATGTGTGTGGGTGTCCACGTGGTTTCCATATTGTTCGATTTAAGAGAAAAATCCCAGCTGCAATAGGAAATTTCTCTTAAATCGATTTTGATTGGTACAAGCCAATTCCTCTCTCTTGAATCCGTACTTTCTCTTAAATAAGTTCTCTTAAACCGTAGCCGCTACTGTATTTGCAACCGCCGGGGGTTGCTGAACGCTGACTTCTCCACACACCACGCCACCACCAAAATGTAGGCAAGCGTTTTGCACTTCGTCTACCCTTGTCCTCTTGCACGTAGCAGAAACGCATCATATCGAAAGTGGCGACCGCGCGCAACCTCACTCCCGAATCTTACCGGTATTTGTGTAGTGAGACCGCTGCCCAAGTGACGGGTGTGAGCAACTCGCCCCCATCGCGGCCCGAAAAGTTGGAAGAGAGATTTCGCCGAAAGCTGCGATATTCCGCCGCCGGCTGACCTATGAGGAACCCCAGTGCTACACTAGCTAGCTGCGGTGCGACGGGAAACTTTGGAAGAGGTGGCGGGTGACGGGCAGCGATAGAGGGGACAGGCGTTCGGTACCGGGAAGAGCAAATGTCTTTGCGATGGTACTCTACACGAGAGAGGTCCGGGGTCTGGGGCAGGGATGACCATCGTCAACCTCTTTGATTGGCCGACGCCGTTATAGACATGAATGACAAGCAGCAACGCCTCTTCCCTGAAACGGGGCACGCTAGGACAAGCTCGTGGGACAATCGTGCAGTGCCGCGGACCTCTCGTGTAGAGTACCATCCTCGCAAGAACACGATTGCTCTTCCCGGCACACAGCACCTCCCCTCTATCGCTGCCCGTCAGCCGCCACCTCTCTCAAAGTTTCCCGTTGCACCACTGCTGTACGCTTGCGCAGGAGGGGTCCTCGTAGGTCAACCCTCGGCGGAATATCGTACCAAAAGCTTAGACTACCCCGGCGAAAATTCTCTTCCAACTCTCGGGCCGCCATGGGGACGAGTTGCTCACGCCCATTGCTTGGCCGACAGTCTCACTGCACCGACGCAGGTAAGATGCGGGAATGAACGTGTGTGCACGGTCGGCCACATTCGAAGGTCCCAGCCTGCTACGGTATGTCCAAGAAGGGAAGAGGTGAAAGTTCATCCTTGCCTTTTTGTTGGCTGAGAAGTGCAGTATGCGACGACCACAACGTCGGGCCCACGTTGGTTGACGCTACCGAAGAGGGCGCACGGGCTTCAAGCCTGAGGTTTGACAGTATACGCATTACTTACGTTGGATATCGGGGCAGAGGGTCCGTCTCGCCAACTTTTTTTTATTTTCTTGTCCAATTTCAAGAACATGGGAAAAGAGAGGTAATTCTTTTTGCTCACCGCCCAACCAATAAGCTGGTCACATAGTACTTCTATTCATTACCGAGTGCGGACGCGGGTTTCCGAGCATTCTAGGGTGTGATAGTCTAAAAGGGAGGTCCATGCGAATTGCCCGCAACCCGGAGGGGGGATATGTAGACATCAATGTTGTGCATAGGTGTATACTGTTAGGGGTGCCAATCGGTCAAATTTCCTATAGGAAAAAAATTCAAAAAGTGACCTGGATCTTCCAGATGGAAAATCGCTCGAGCCAATCAAATCACATAGAACGCTCCTGAGCAATGCTGCACCCAGCGGCGCTCGCCGCCTCGCGCTGTCTACTTTCGATCAACTCCTGCTCCTTTTCTACCAGCGCTTTCTGCGCGACGGCAACACCGCCCCTTTCGACCGCGCGCTGTGTGTGCGCTGCTCCGGCCGCGTCGGCAAAGGTCCGCCCCTCCCGCTCTATGTATTTGCGTTCGTTTTTCTTGAGGTTGCGACGAAATCGATTTTTTCCTCCCGCGCCGAAGGCCGAGCGTTTGCGTTTTTGGGGGACCTCGACCGCGGTGCTTGGCGTGCTTGACTGGCCATAGTTTCAGACATGCGGTTCTCGCTGGTAGTTTGTGCGATTCTAGTTCGGTTTCTTGCGTTGTGTCGCTGAAAACCCGAGGCTGTGCGCTGCGGATCCGCTGTTCTACGATCACCAAACGCGGCCACGAGCGTTAGCCTTCAAACCGGATTTCATAGGGTTTTCTGTGTTGTTCGCCCGCCCTTTGAACGTCAGTAGAAAACGAACCCGCAGTCACGTGTAGATGACCTGTCTCCAGATGTGTGTAACGTATGAAGAGCCAGATCGCTTCCTGGACGCAGGGACTCTTGAACAAACATTCGGAGGATAAAGTATACTTTGATCGGTATGATTTCAAGAGCCGAGCTGAGAACCAACAATCCGCGTGCCCCCCCTTTTTTTCCCAAAATCCTCGCATAGACCGCCGGTCACTTTTTTGCCGCCAAAATAGGCCCGAGTGGCACCCCTAACTGTAGCATACCTCCAATTTTCAGACTGCCTCGAAAACCCGCCTCGTGGCGATCGCCAGTGAGCGAGTCCAACCATTCCAGACACCACGCTTGCGTACGGCGCGAGGGGTGGTGTACACACACCCTCGACTTCATCTCAAGCTCGATTCCTCCACAACCAAGAGACTGCCAAGGTTTTCAGAAAGGCTCGTACCGGTCTACCCCTTCTGCACGTAACCCTGACGCGACTGTACCCTCCCCGCGGCGAGAAAATCGCAGCTCTTCCTAGCGATACCCTCGTGTCGCGATGGACACTGAATCATCACGGACTATTGAAGGTGAAGCGTGAACGAATGTTGACTCAAAACGACCGCTGGTGGGGTTCATAAGCATTGGAGTCCTTCCGAAAACAAACATGGGCCGAGAGCCGTACAGCTACGACCTCGTGAGAAGCGTGGCTCAGCGGAAACTCTCCTCCCTTTCTCTCTCTCTCTCTCTCTCTCTCTCTCTCTCTCTCTCTCTCTCCCTCTCTTTCGTGTTTGCACTCTAGCTCGACCGCCGTTCTTGACTTAAATCTGTTGTGCTCAACAGTCTGCAGCTCAAGCTCGCACTGCGTTCCCTGTTTTGCGGAGCTGTAGACAAGGTCCAACTCTTGTAGATGCAACACCTCGGCATAGGCGTGGGCCGCTTTTCTCCCGAAGCTCGTCATAAAATACGGTGTTTGGAGAGAGTGGTCGACGTGGCCCTCATCTAGTAGATATTTTCTCGACATTGAGAGAGAGGGAAAACCGTTGGGGTACCACTCAGAACCCTCCCAGGTAGGGTTGGTTTACATATGGGACTCTCGATTCGATTGTGTCCATACATACACTGACCGGTCAGTTCATTTCGGTTGGTATAGAGGTTAAACTCGCAACATATTTAGTACCTGGTTGAGGGTCCGATTTTTTCTGTGGAGGGTTTCTTTGCCTGCACTTTGCAGCAGAAATCGGAAAATTCTGTGAGCTTAGACTATGAACAGTTCGACGTTACGGTCGACGTCGGGAAGGGGCGGAGGGATCCTTTTAAGCGTTATCACTAAGGCAAGTACGGCAGAAGGAAAGGTGGAGCAAAAAAAGACAAAAAGTTCCTGTGTGGCTTTCCTCTGTGTGACCCCGGCTGGCTGGGACGTCAAACATATAAATCGAAATGAACGTGAACTGGCGCCACATTTTGTGGGGCAAACATCCATACACACAAATTCGACAAGCTGTCACAAGAGAATATTTTGTGGCCAGCCTGGGTCGGCGGTGAAGGGGTGTGTTTTCCAGCGTTTGTTGGAAACCTTCGTTACAGCAGTGTAGTTTTTTTAATACGAGCGCTTCGCTAATAAATGGAAACGGAAACGCTGTCTGCACAGTGCAGTGGACATGGATCGTTGGGCAACATTCATACATCTCGGTGCATGGCGGCTTACGAAACCGACCATACAACCGAACCGGAAGGAATCCCTGTGAGAGGATAGTCGCAGAACATCAAACAAAGTCTGGACCTGCAGTCTGTGGCTTCGTGTTTCCATGAAGGCTTGCGGCACAAGTTCGTACGGTTTTTCATTTGCTACCTTCTTTAGCACAGCCGTTCACAGCACCGTGTCAGTTGTTATGCAGTACCACGAGGAAACATTTCCGTGTGCCCACTGGGCATGTTGTTCACAGTCTTCTCCTTGTCCCTCCGTGCCTTAGCTGGTTTCAGACGGTGTGCATTCACATGTGTGCCCTCTTGGTTATTGCCCCTGTTCCAGATGAGCTCGTCCTTCAAATTCCAGGGAATGCCAGAAACCGAGACCGTGAAAGTGACGCTAGAGCAATGGTCACGCTCGACACGTCCAGAATGATCGCCCCATCCTCACCAGACCCACCAGCTTCGAGGGAACGTTCGCCTCCCGGTCCTTCACCCAGCGACTGTGGGGGTTGCTGGGGCTCACCACCTATCGGCACCTCTTCATTGGTGTCCGACGGCAGCGGTGGAAAGCCTCCAACCGGCAGCAGCGGTGGTGGTGTCATCGACAACGAAAGCGCCAACACTGGCAAGCGATCACCGCATCCAGGTACATTCGAGTATAGAAATCGCCTCGAGAATACGTTAGCATTGCCTTCCCGTGATTCCTTTTGGCAAGCTGTTAGATAGTATTTGTGCGCGACCGACGTTTGTCAGAGCCATGACCTTGGTGACGAGACACAGGAGGAGTTCTGAGGCCTTGGTGGACGCAATCACGAGACAATCTTGGGGTAGCAGAAAATACGTTCTCCTGATTGGGGGATTTCTTGAAGTTCCACCCGATTGCCAACGACGTCCTTTCTCACTCCCATGTTGCTGCGTGGTGGGCGTGTTGCCCCTCTTTCGTCCATCAGCAAGCAACTGTCTCTGCTGGACATGGTTGTCGCTCTGCTACCATGATGTGTAGTACGTCCACAATGTTTTGTGTACCTAGTCGTTAGCCATCACTCTCTCAGGAAAACAAACCCTCAGGAAGTAGATTCTCAATCTTTTGGCATGTATGCTCAAAAAGTAGCCTTCCTGCCAGATTCAGAACCCGTGTGACGTACTTGTAGTAATATTGAGGAAGCTCTTGTGTACCTGAGACACGCTGTGGTGCAGGAGACTGCACGCTTTTATTGACATCATTGTCCTGGTCAATATTCGCTTTGCACATCGAGCTTACGTTGTAAATGAACGGGAATGGGTCAACGAGGAGTGCCTTAACGACGTCTTGTTTAACCCGGGCATGGTGGAAATGCACTTGCGCAGATCCAAGCTTTGCTTCTTCAGCCCCGTGTGCAGGACTGGCTAGCCATGTAGAGTTCGGGACGAGTCTTTGTCTTGCCACGACATCGCTGCATGTTTTTTGCCTCCTTTTGCATCATTACCTGGCGTGGTAGTGCTTAGGCTTACTCTTGGAGCAACGTGAATTCACCTCTGATTTGGACAAGCTCCATCGATGAGGTGGTGTTGTAAAGTTTGAGGCAGTATTTCGTCTGGTGAATGAACCTGTCTCCTTTGCACAGTCATTAGTTTACGTTTGTTTTGTCCACCCTTTTCCGTCTGGATCGCCGACGAAGTGCAGGCGGGTCTCGTTGTCTTGACGCCTTCGCCATCACCTTGCACCAAGCTTACGGCGGGAGGAGGGGGCACTGGTACAAGTCTACGCTGCAGCTGCAATGTGTGTGCTTGGCGCTATGCTCCGCGTGCCGAAGTGTCCCGACCTGGCACGTGCGTATCGATGATCAGACGCCCCACAGCTTGTGGGATCCGAATGTTCGCACCTCGAGCCGTGTGCCGGTCGTGTTGGGGCTCCGTTTGACGTGGGTGTATGGCCGGATGAATGATTTTGTTCTGGATACAGGCGATAGGCAGTGGAAGTTTTTGGAGGTGCTGCGCCTGGAGAGGTTCAAGAGCAGGTCGCGCCCACATCGGCCGAAACCAAGGCTGGTGTTTGACCAAGAGGAGTCTTCTTTTTTGTCATCGACGGCATGGCCGCCTTCCCTGCGACAACTTGAGTTTGGGGATGGGTTCACCGTACGGATCGCCACGCTCAAAGGTCCGCCCTCCCTGGAACAGCTGTCGATTGGGCATTGGTGCGACGAGCATATTGCCAGGGTCGGTTGGCCGATGTCTCTGCAGCAGGTATTTTTCAGTGGAAACTTCGATCAGCCCATCGCCGAAGTCATGTGGCCGGCCTCCCTGCAGCAGCTGTCGTTCGGGGAACGGTTCAATCAGCCCATCGCCGAAGTCATGTGGCCCGTATCCCTGAAGAAGCTTTCGTTCGGAGGTTCGTTCAATCAGCCCATCGCCGGGGTCGTGTGGCCGGCCTCCCTTCAACAGCTTTCGTTCGGAGGTTCGTTCAACTGGCTCATCACCGGAGTCATGTGGCCGTCCTCCCTGCAGGAGCTTTCCTTCGGACATGGATTCAACCAGCCCATCGCCGAAGTCGTATGGCCGGCCTCACTTCGGCAGCTTTCGTTCGGGAATAGGTTCAACAACCCTCTGGCCCTAGTACTGTGGCCGGTCTGTCTGCAGCAGATTTCGTTCGGAGATTCTTTCAATCAAAGCATCGCCGAAGTCGTGTGGCCGGCCTCATTGAAGCAGCTATCGCTCGGCCGGTGTTTTGACCAGCCTATCTCGGGGGTCACATGGCCGACCTCCCTGCAGCAGCTTTCCTTCGGCTGGTCGTTTCGACAGTCCATCGTTGGAGTAGTTTGGCCAGCCTCACTGCGGCAGCTATCGTTCGGGGGCCAATTCGACCGACCTATCGCCGAAGTCGAATGGCCGGCCTCCCTTCGGCATCTTTCGTTCGGCGTGTGTTTCAACCAGCCCATCGCCACAGTCGCATGGCCGGCCTCCTTGCAGCAGCTTTCGTTCGGAGACAGATTCCATCAGCCCATCGCCGAAGTTTTATGGCCGGCTTTCTTGCAGGGGCTTTCGTTTGGGGATTGGTTCGACTACCCTATCGACCAAGTCGTATGGCCATCTTCCCTGCGACGCCTGTCGTTTGGGGACGACTTCAACCAGCCCATCACCAGTGTGGTGTGGCCAAGCTCCTTGCGGAAGCTTTCGTTTGGGAAAAGGTTTTCCCAGCGGACAGATGAAGTCGTGTGGCCGGTCTCCCTTCAAACGGTAACGCGGATAGGGGTTTCCCTGTTGTAGTGGCGCAAGTATCGTTGTTTTTCCTCGAGCGTGGGGTCGCTATTGGTGAAAACCGTGGAGACAGGGAATAGCTAGGGGTCGAACGCATTGTTCCTGAACATGAGGAACCACACGAAGGTTCGCCAAGATACCGTTGCACCTGCTCCTCGAGTGTTTCATCGAATGTGCTTGAGTAGGAGTGCAAAAACTTGGGTGAAATTTTGTCGACGGGGGCGGGGGGGAGGTACATCTGGGCTGGGAGGGAGGGCGTTTTCTCGATGGTACATATTTTTTCTTCTGAATATCTCGGCTTTTCAAGAAGGACAACGACTTCCCTCGTTATCTCAGAGCGATACACCTTGTCTTTGACGGTTGTTCGCATTTGACCAGTAAACATGGGACAACACCCACGCATTAGTTGGTCGGAAATGAACGAGGAAAGGACATGAAACGAGGAGGTTGACGAAAACGACGTTGTGCTGCTGGCGAAAACCAGGATTACGCTGGCTTGGATGAGACAGAGGAGGAAGTGGGAAATTATAGACGATTGGAAACAGGAACGAAGAAGGAAGAGAGGTTGGCATAGTCTAGAAGAGAGTACTATTTTCGACCTAGCCGATCGTCCACGCTACAAGGAAGCCGGCAAAACAAATATCAACCCAAAGGTGTGAGTGGTTGAGAAACAAGCGAAGAGAGTGGTGGTCGCAAGGAGGGCGTATGATAGGAGCCAACGGGGGGAGCCAGAATGACCACGACAAGTAGAAAGTACCAGCCTCGGTGCAGACACGTGTATTTTTCTCTTCCTCAGTTGCCGCCGTTGCTCCTGCCTTGAAGTCCGCAGAACATAGTCTACAGGCCCTTAGAATCACGTTCTGTTTTTGTTAGCGCTGGGACTGACGCCGTTACATTGCTCAGGCGGCTAAGCGTGGCCGATGCTAAGACTGTTGAATGTAATAAAGACACTCGCACACACTGCGAGGCCAGGTGTGTTCCACCGGAGGTCCGCAGCAGAACGACCAACTTCTCAACCTTGCCGATTGACCGACGCCGCCGGACACGGACGACAAACAGCAAACCTCCTCTGATTAACAGGTGAACCATAGAATTAGCTAGTTATGGGAAAATCGTGCCCTGAATCCTGAGCTATACATTGTGGCGCGCGTAGGTCAAAAGCCACGGCCGCAACGGCGTAAGGGTGCGATGGGCAAGAAGAATATTGCACAGAACTTCAACGTGAGGCACAGCAAGCGCGTGACATATTTTGTGTCAGAGAACAGGGCCAGGGGCACAAGGACTGCACACCGACGGTACTGTGATCGACTTGAACGCCGTGTTCTTTAGAGGAGAAGATATGAACGCAAGATTGGCCAGATTGGACTCTACCAGGGGAGAAGTTTGGGGGAGCGGCCCGTACGACATGAGAAACATGAAAAGGATTTCGTATTGCTCTCTCCTCAATTAACCTACCACCGCTTGTACTGTCCTGGTGTTGCTGAATAGCCGTGGCTCGTGGGACACCAACGGTGTTGCTTGCGGGGTACATATTGCGTGTTATGACGTAACATGAAATAGCGCTTTCTTCCGTTTCCGTGTATATGAATGTACGCAGGAATGAACGAGGGGACACGTCGAGACCGTGTTTCCGCGGATGAACCTCACTCTCCTCATCGACCCATACCATTTTCCTTTGGGATGACGCAGAATATTACCAATTTGACGACCGTGTCGTGGTACTGAAAACGCTGAGTTGCGTAGGGTCCCATATTGTGGCCAAAGGTGTAGACTATCAATCTATGGGAAGGTCGTCCTGCTTCTTGAAAACCAGGATGTTCAGAAGTGAAAAAACTTGAGGCGCAGGTGCAACCGTAGCTTGGCGAACCTTCGTGTGGTCCTCATGGTCAGGAACATTGCTCTTGATCCCTAGCCTTTCCACGTTTTCACAGCAACGACGCCCGAGAAACACGATGATTGCGCAATTACAGCAGAGAAACCCCTATCCGCGTTACCGTCTAAAGGGAGACCGGCCACACGACTCCATCTGCACGCTGGGAAAACCGTTTCCCGAACGAAAGCCCGCCGTAAGGAGTTTGGCCACACCACGCTGGTGGTGGGCTGGTTAAAGTCGTTTCCAAACGACTGGCGTTGAAGGGAAGATGGCCATATGACCTCGTCGATAGGGTAGTACAACCAATCCCCAAATGAAGCTCCTGCAAGGAAGCCGGCCATAGAACTTCAGCGATGGGCTGGTTGAAGCCGTCCCCAAACGACAAGCGTTGCCGGGAAGATGGCTATACAACGTCAGCGACAGGATAGTCGAATGATCCCCGAACGAAAGCTGCTGCAGGGAGTTCGGTCATTCGACTTGGGCGATGGGCTGGTAGAACCAGTATCCGCACGACAGCTGCTGCAAGGAGGCCGACCATGCGACTGTGGCGATGGGCTGGTTGAGACACACACTGAACGAAAGATGCCGAAGGGAGGACGACCATTCGACTTCGGCGATAGGTCGGTCGAATTGGCACCCGAACGATAGCTGCCGCAGTGAGGCTGGCCAAACTACTCCAACGATGGACTGTCGAAACGACCAGCCAAAGGAAAGCTGCTGCAGGGAGGTCGGCCATGTGACCCCCGAGATAGGCTGGTCAAAACACCGGCCGAGCGATAGCTGCTTCAATGAGGCCGGCCACACGACTTCGGCGATGCTTTGATTGAAAGAATCTCCGAACGAAATCTGCTGCAGACAGACCGGCCACAGTACTAGGGCGATAGGGCTGTGGAACCTATTCCCGAACTAAAGCTGCCGAAGTGAGGCCGGCCATACGACACTAGCAATGGGCTGGTTGAATCCATGTCCGAAGGAAAGCTCCTGCAGGGAGGCCGGCCACACGACTCCGGCGATGGGCTGATTGAACGAACCTCCGAACGAAAGCTGCTGCAGGGAGGCCGGCCACATGACTTCGGCGATGGGCTGATTGAACTTTTCCCCGAACGACAGCACCCGCAAGGAGGTTGGCCACGCGACCCCGGCGATGGGCTGATCGAAGTTTCCACTGAAAAATACCTGCTGCAGAGACATCGGCCAACCGACCCTGGCAATATGCTCGTCGCACCAATGCCCAATCGACAGCTGTTCCAGGGAGGGCGGACCTTTGAGCGTGGCGATCCGTACGGTGAACCCATCCCCAAACTCAAGTTGTCGCAGGGAAGGCGGCCATGCCGTCGATGACAAAAAAGAAGACTCCTCTTGGTCAAACACCAGCCTTGGTTTCGGCCGATGTGGGCGCGATCTGCTCTTGAACCTCTCCAGGCGCAGCACCTCCAAAACCTTCCACTGCCTATCGCCTGTATCCAGAACAAAATCATTCATCCGGCCACACACCCATGTCAAACGGAGCGCCAACACGACCGGCACACGGCTCGAGGTGCGAACATTCGGATCCCACAAACTGTGGGGCGCCTGACCATCGATACGCACGTGCAAGGTCGGGACACTTCGGCACGCGGAGCATAGCGCCAAGCTCACACATTGTAGCTGCAGCGTAGACTTGTACCAGTGCCCCCCCCCTCCCGCCGTAAGCTTGATGCAAGGTGATAGCGAAGGCGTCAAGACAACGACTCCCGCCTGAACTTCGTCGCCGAAACACGCGGCAAAGGAGTGGACAAGACAAAAGTAGTTTAATGACTGTGCAAAGGAGACGGACTCATTCACCATGTTTGAGAATCGCGACCACGACCACCTGGCTCAAACTTTACAACACTAGTTATCCACGGAGCTTGCCCAGATCACAGGTGAGTTCATGTTGCGCCAAGATCACGCAACAGCACGACCATGCCAAGCAATGACATGCGAAAGGGAGCCTCGTCCCGAACTCTACATGGCTAGCCGGTCCTGCATACGGTTCTGGAGAAGAAGCATAGAGCTCGCATCTGTGCAGGTAATTCCACCATGCCCGGGTCAAACAGAACGTCGGCACTCCTCGCTGACTCGTTCCCATTCAAGTACAACGCAATCATCGATTGTGCACGACGAGTTATGACCGGCACAATGGTGTACAACAAACCCGTGCAGTCCCTTGCACTGAAGCGTGTCGCAGGTCACGTGTACAAGAATTTCCTCAAGATTGAGCCACCACGAACGAACTAAAGAAGGTTGCAGGGCGGCTGTTTGGAGCATGCATGCCAAACGGTTGAGAAATATTTCGTGTTTCCTGAGGGTTCGTCGCTGCTCCAAGGGCTGCCGGGCAATGGGGGTGGCGGCGCATGACGAGAGACAGAGAGACAGAGAGACAGAGAAATATATAGAGACAGAGAGAGAGAGCCAGACAGAGAGACAGAGAATGAGAGACAGAGACAGACAGAGAGACAGAGAGGTCGCGGTCGCTAACGACAAGGTGCAAAAATACCTGTAGATTCCCTACACATCAGGGTGGAAGAACGGTAACCACGCCCAGTAGAGACAAGTGCTTGCCGATGGATACAAGGGAGGGGGAAACACGTCCAACACGCAGCAGCGTGAGCGTGATAAAGGACGTCGTTGGCAGTCGGGTGAAACTGTAGTAAAACCCCATCGGGTGGACATATTCTGCCATCCCAAGATGCTCTCGTGTATTGCGTTCGCCAAGGCCTCAGAGCTCCTCCTGTATCTCTCCACCAGAATCATGGCTCTGACATCGATCGCGCACAAATACCAACAGCGTGCCAAGAGGGATCACTGGAAGGCGTCCTAACGTATTCTCGGGGCGATTTCTGATCTCGAACGTACCTGCATGCGGTGATCGCTCGCCGTTGTCGCCGTTGTCGCCATTTTCGTTGTCGATGACACCACCACCGCTGCTGCCGCTGGGAGGCTTTCCACCGCTGCCGTTGGACACCAAGGAAAAGGAGCAGATAGGTGGTGAACCCGAGCAATCCCCACAGTCGCTGAGCGAAGGACCCGGTGGCGAACGTTCCCTCGAAGCTGGTGGGTCCGGCGAGGATGGGGAAATCACTCTGGACGTATCGAGCGTGACCATTCCTCTAGCGCCACCTTCACGGTCTCGGTTTTCTTGCGTCACCTGCCGGTTGGAGGACGAGCTCATCGTCAGGAACAGGGGCAAAAAACGACAGGGGAGGACATGTGAATGCTCACCGTCGGAAACCAGCTAAAGCACGGAAGGACAAGAAGAAGATTGTGCAAAACATGACAAGCGGACTTATGGAAACGTTTGGTCGTAGTACTAACAACTGTCACGGTACGGCTGTGTCAAAGAAAGAATCAAATGAAAACGCGTATGAACTTGTGCACCGCAAATCTTCATGGAAACACGAAGACAAAACCGCAGGTGCACCGAAATGAATGCATGTTGCCGAACGATCCGTATCCATTGCACTGTACAGACCGCGTTTCGTTTGGTTCAGCGAAGCCCTTGTACTCAAAAGACACCACGCTGTAAAGAAGGTTTCGCAATACGTGCAAACCGACCCCTTCACCGCCGGCCCAGGCTGACCATGAAATATTCTCCTGTCATATTGTCGAGTGTGGGGCCAGTTCGCGTTCATTTCGGTTTGTACGTTTGACGTGCTAGCCAGCCGGGGCCACAGCGAGGAATGCCAAACAGGAACTTCTTTCATTCTGTTGCTGCATCTTTCCTTCTGCTGTACTTGGCTTAGAGCTTATCCTAAAAAAGGTTCAGTCGCCCTCTCGTCGATTGTAGAGACGTACTGCTGTAGACTATAGTCAATGCTCGAAGAATTTTCCGATTTCCGCTGCAATAAGAAGCCGAAGCAAACCCTCCATAGAAAATCGAACCCACAACCAGCTACTAATTATGGGGCGAGGTCAACTTCTAGACCAACCGGGGAGAGCGGTCAGTGTATGGACACAATCGAGGCGAGAGTCCGATACGAAACCCAACCGTCCCTGGGAATGTTCTGAGTGGTACCCGAACGGTTTCGCTCTCTCTCAATTTCGAGAAAACATCTGCCAGTAGATGAGATCTCTCTCTCCAAACACGGTATTTTATCACGAGCTTCGGGCGATAAGCTCCCCACACCTGTGCCGAGGTGTTGCATCCACAAGAGCCGGACCTTGCCTGCAGCTCCTCGAAACAGGCAACGTGGTGCGAGTTTGAGCACAACAAGAACGGCCGTCGAGCAAGAGTGTGAGCAAAAGAGAGAGCGAAAGGGAGAGAAAGAGAGAGAGAGCGAGAGAGAGAGCGAGAGAGAGCGTGAGAGAGAGCGAGAGAGAGAGAGAGAGAGAGAGAGAGAGAGAGAAGAGAGAGAGAGAGAGAGAGAGAGAGAGATTCTATTTGGCTACGCTTCTCCCGAGATCGCAGCTGGACAGCTCTCGGCCCATGCTTGTTTTCGGAGGGCCTTCAACGCTCATGATTCCGCCTGCGGTCGTGTTGAGTCGACATTCGTTCAGGCTTCACCTACAATAGTCCCTGATGATTCATAATCCATCGAGACAAGAGGGTATCGCTAGGAAGAGCTGTGCTCACTGCGATTTTCTCGCCGCGGGGAGGGTACAGTCGTGTCAGGGTTACGTGCAGAAAGGGCATACCGGTACGAGCCTTTCTAGGACCTTAGCAGTATCTTGGTTGCAGAGGAATCGAGCTTCTGGTGTAGTCGAGGGTGTGTGTACACCACATCGCGTCGTACGCAAGTGGTGTCTGGTTTAGCAACTGACACGAGGCGGGTTCCGAGCTAAAGCCGAATTTATTTGGGGGGGGGGGGGAACGGATCGTCACCATCCCCCCCCCTGTCTTCGAAAAAATTATCCCATGATCCTTGGCCATAATGATGATGCTGTGCAAAATTTGAAAATCAAACTCGTTCATCTTACCCGGGTTTCAACACACTTTACCTATATCAGGCGGCTAAAAAATGAAAACGCAAAACCCGGGGATGGCCGCTAAATATCCCCGGGTTTGAAAAGTGCTCCGATCGATCTGAAATTTTCAGGTCAAGGTAATTTTGGGGTGGAGAAAACGAATGCGGCGTCAAAAATTTCGAATTCGAAATATATACTGAGTTACAGTGCCACACACCCAAAACAAATCAGGCGCCCGCCGAGGTTCAGAAAAACGCTACAAAAACTCACGAGCGGTCGGAACGCGTCCCCCCCCCCCCCCCCCC
>CACKRE030000483.1:51729-62334 GCA_902602495.3 Ectocarpus sp. CCAP 1310/34 | reverse complement strand
CCCTCCGGCGTTGTAGGCGGGTGTGGGAAGCGTTCCCCGTTCTCCTTTTATTTTATTTTGATCGGTCTCCTCGACGCTCTTTCTCGTTTGGTGCGGTAGCTGGTCTTTCTTTCTATCATTTTGTTTCTCTTCCGAGTGGTTTTTGTACCCTATTTTTTTCTGTTTCTTCGTGGGGTCGTGTATGCCGGGTTTTGAGACCACGGGCTCCCAATCTTTTTTTTTTTAGCGCTAATGTGAGAAACAACAACACCAGTGACGTCATCACACACCCAACACCCATGTTCAGGAAAAAACGGAATAATTGACAACACAAGAGATAGATGTTTGTCCGTGCGCCACGGTTCGATGCCGTCCGCATGCTTCGGTGCCACTGTGGCCAGTCCTAGCACGACCAAACTAGACCCGCTTCGTTCGTACACGCTCTCGTTGCTGTCCTTCCCAGTCGGTTCCTCGCTTTCTCCCTCGTTGCACTTAGGGCTCTTGGTCTGTACATGAGGAGGACGAAAGATGTATGCATACGGCGGGTTGAAGAAAAGTACGTAGAGTTACCGGGGGGGGACAGCGCGGCCCGTTGGCTCTGATCTGAGGCGACACATGACACATAATCCCCGGCAGGTCATCTGACACGCCTATACACATGTATGCATATGTAGGACATGTGTACAGTGGTGGTGGCGTTCACGTTCAACTTGCAATCATCACCCGCTTGAAGGCTACAAGTACTGCAGAAACCCGAAGAAGGCACCCACCCGATGACTGGAAGAGAGAACACTTGCATCATAAGGTTTGGGGTGCGAGGATGTACAGCAGCAGCATCTCATTCGGGGATACTCTTTGGGTTGTGTAGTAACGCCTTGTAGTGTATGATGATGGATATAGTGTGTTCGCTCGTGTAAGAAAAAGTAAGTATGGAAATAGTGTATATTTGATGACAAATGACTCAGCTTCCGATTGAACCACTCTCGTTTTAGAGAAAGTTTGTGGTTGGGCGATGTTCTTGTCCGATACACGCTACAATGTAGGCTTTTTTTCTTGCCTTTCAGGCCATTTTACTCCGAAGGATCCATTGCTCCGTTAACGCCCCACTCACCAACTCAGGCCTGCGTAGACTGAGGGCTGCTTGGTGACCACCATGGAGCAATGGCAACAGGAGGACTTGGGCACAATGGCGGGCGCGTGGGTCCTGGACCTCTCTAGGTGACAACGCAACGCACGTGTAGATCACCGGATCCCTGCACCCGCGCACTGTGAGACCATCGCATCAAACGCTACGGGATTTTGCTATCTACACTATCGTTACAGCAGTCGGGACTTGGAAAGGTTATTCTTCGTATGTTTGCAGCGTGAAAGAAATTAATTTCGCACCTAGGTAAACATAGTACGCGTACAAGAGAGGAAATGATGCTGAAGAACTCTTGTCGCGCCAAAATAGATGGAAAGCCATGCGCAGCAAAGTTTTTTCTTTTTGTGAGATCCCTGGTCAGAGCTCGTCAGCCTTGAGCGGCGAGGGCGTATATGTAGAACGGGGATGAGCGAAGAGTATTTTCCTGGAAGGCTCACGAACAAACGTGTGCATCAGCAACAACAGTAGCTGGGGTGCTGTGTGGCTATGATGCGCGGTTGGTTATACGTGTGTTTGATGATGTGTGCACGCGGCAGTAGTAGCATATGCGGTATGGTACAAGCGTCGTGTCATGTGTACACACAGCAGCAGTAGGATTACATGTAGTACAAGCGTCATTGTCTGCCTACGGCAGTATACTAGAGTCTCCTGTGCTGCTTCCCTAGCCGTGGAACCCTTGGAGTAGCCGTGGAACCCGTTGTGCGCTACGTGTACAGTAGTTCACAGTAGTCTGTTGTCACTCACACCACACGCGTACAGTAGTTCGCTTGGTCCACCACACGTGCCGGGGGGGGGTAGAGCCACGTGTGGTTTGCTCGGTTGACCACTCGCGTGGTTTACGTGGTTTACCCGTGGTCCGAAACACATTTACGTATTTTTTGAAAATATTATCCAACAACGACAACAACAACGAAAACTAGTTGCCAAGGATCGACCGCATGGATTCGGCCATCATCTCACAAAGCCTCTCTGATTGTCTGTCGTGTGAAGCGCAGGTCGGACACCATGCAACGCTACCTCGAGGTCAGCGGGATGCCGGCTACGCACGCCTACACACACGTGAGAGAGAAACAGCAGGAGGAGGAGGAGGAGGAGGAGGACTAAGGTGGCAGGCACCAGATTTCCTCCTTGCTTGACTTGAACCCTATCAGTTCATAACACGAGCACACGTGTTTCTTTTTTTTTTGTGGCGTGAAAGAAATTAGGAGACCGTTGCACTACTTCTCGAAGGCCTCCTGTTGCTTCACGTTGAGAATAAGCACGTAGGAACCCATATGGCATTTTCTTAGCTTTCGGATGCAGTGGAAGGCCAATATATTCTTCACTGATGCTGCTGTCTGCTGGTTTTTTATCTCATAATCACACCCGACGTAAACCCATGTTTGCCGATAACGCAATCCCTGTTCACCTGAGCGGAGAGTGCCGAAGAGAGAAAGCGACCACAGCAGTAGGCTGGACATAGCTGTCACCGCACCCCCGAATTTCGGGAAATCGTGGACAGTGTCTTTATCTGTGAAGGATACGGGTTCGGGAAGCGCGACGGGGAACGCATGACAGAACACATGAGTAGTTTCGAGAAAATATATCTAGAAAACAGCAACAGCACCAACATAGAAAATCCACAGAAACCTTAACCTTTCACCGCTGCCGTCTGTGCAAAGATTGGTATGTATTTTTCCTAAACACGTTTGGCATGGTAAAAAAAATGGGAGCTAATGCTGTGCAGCGCAACCCCTCCTCACCCGACAACAAGCACTAGGTTTTGAATGGAACACACACAAAAAAAAATACTCACCTGTGAATAAATCGAATGGAATCGTCATCAGGTCTTGGCGGAGAGGAAGCACGGTGGCGCCCTGAACCTGATTCACCTGGATGAGACCACCCTCACCATCCACAAGCGAACCTACCGCAACAACTACACCGAGACGTGCGTATGTAGTGTTCATACGGTGTCGACGGAGACGAGTCTTACTATGTGCCTTCGAGAGTATGCTGCGCACAATGCCTTTTTGTTTTTTTGTCTGTGTGATCGATATTGCTGTGGCGGTGGGTGTTTGATGTGTCTCTGACTGTGGCACAAGTCCCTTTAATTTTTTCCTCCGACAACGGATGATGGCAACACGCGGACAGCTGGTTGCTTGCTGCGTGTTCAGCGTGCGGCATGATCATCTCGCGCGGTTTCGGCCAGCTAGGTGCTTTCCATCTCAGGCACATGCGCGCAAAACCAAAACGGCTCCCTTCCCACTCTGCCTCCAGCCCCTCCCGGTTTGGTTGCGTGAGGTAGGCAGTGTTGTTATATTCGTACGTTTTGCGCGACAGCCAGTACATACTGCTTCGTCCGCGAATGAACTATGGTAGCGTTTCGATGTTCCTGGTGGCGAGGGCCCGCGGGGGCGGGCGGTGACGACTCCGCCGTGCAGGGACAGACTCAAACAGCACACCCCATTTGTCCCTTCTCCCAAATCCATTCATACGTGTTCGTGCGTTCACATGCATAACAGGTTTGCGCTCGGCGAGGAAAAGGTGACCAGCGTCACACCCAGCAGAGTGTCCATCTCCACGACTGTTACCAACCTCGGGTCTAGCTCGGGGGGATACGTCTGCCTGATCCGGAATAGGAGCACGCCCGAATGCCAACACAACACCGAGGTCCTGGAGCGGCGCTACGTTGGGGACGGGGGTCTGTGCCACATTCAGGTAGGTTGTGAGCGAGAAAAATGGTGCGCTTTTTTCCCATCTGGCTTGCCGTCGATTCAGGGCTCCTTGTTTGGGACCGTTGTGGGTGGCCACCTACCCCTCACGCTATGACCATCTTCCCGTGCTTGTCCCAAACAAAATCAATCCTACAATAAAATCGAGGCTAGACTGTTTCGTCGGGGACGGAAGCCTACCCCTAACGCTATGAGTCTTGATTGTCCCAAATAACCGTAATACTGCAATCCGAAAGCGCCTTTGACTGCTTCGTTTGGGGATGTCAGCCTATCCCTAACGCGACGACGCTCTCCCCCGTGCTTGTCCCAAACAACCTCAATGCTACAACAATCCAATAGGAGATCACGGCCCGAAACCTCACCACGGGGGAAGAGTGCGGGATCGTCCGGACCTGGAGGCGCGTGATGATGACCCACGAGCATCGGGCCACTCTCGGGCTGCTCCTGGTTGGGGGCGGAGTCGCCAAACAGGAAGAAGAAGAGAAGCAGCAGCAGCTCTAGAGTTGCTTGCAGCTGGAGCCTCCATACGTCGACATGGCCAGCCTTGACCACAGAGTGTTTTACGCGGACGGGGTGGTGGAAGAGCCCTCTGCGATGGCCGGCTTGTCCTTTGCCTATGCCGGCAGGAGGAGGAGGAGGAGGAGGAGGAGGAGGTCAGTTTGCGAAATGTGTGGAAGGGATGGAGTCGTGATCGTGTCAGTACTGAAGGCGGGTTAGTCATGGCCAAAAAACGAGATAGTCTGTACCCCGTTGTATGGACTGTTGACGAGAACACCCCATCAACACGTTGTATATACACACCATTTGCTGGACACGGTAGTGGTGATGATGTGGGGTTTTGGTTGGCGGTTCAACCCACCAAACGGATGACGAGCGTTTTCAGTCCGCGCGTGCTTTTGATGGGGACAGATTTTCTTTTCTGTTTTTCTTGAGCTGTGTGTTGGGGATGTTTTCTCCCAAGATGAAGATGAACGGGCCACGTGATCGTCGTAGTATGTGTCGTGACGTGAAAGGTGACTGATAGAGGACATGCGTGATAGCGCCAAACGTAAAATAGAAGTATGGTTTTGTACTGAGGTCGCGGGTGTTCCCTGTGCGCCTCCGCCGGTCACATGAAGGCCAGATCGTCGATGACGCTCGACGAATGTTTGTGTCGTACTTCTACTACAAGTAGTTCGCGGACTATTTCTCAAATATTTCGCATTGTGAGCGTAGCCTTTCTTCGCAAATTGCGTGTCGATGTATGATCTGTTGTCTATGGTGAGCACATGAATCAATTGCCTCGGCACCGTAGCTGGGTTGTGGGTTGGCCCCGCCAACACAGTCCCCGGCTTGGATGGCGTTACTTGAAGGGCGAGATGGGAAGGGGGGTGGTATCACAAGCAACATGTGTTGATCAGGTTAGCAGCAGAGAAGGACGTGGACTTGGATGTTACTCCACGGAGTAACAACCCAGGTGCTGCGAACATTGAGTTGGTGCCATGCAGCCTAGACTATTGATGCATACGCGCGTTTCTCTAGAACGAGTTCGGAAGGGGCGCAAGACTAGACTACTGTACCTTTTTACCCTTAGAGAAAGAGTAATATTTCTCGCCGTGAACCCTCACTTAGTTATTAGATTGCCGTGTGTCCGCGGCTGCTCCCCCGACTGCTTATTCTTTACATGTTTGGTTTGCTGTTCGTTCTGTTTTGATTTTTTAGCGTCTCGGTACTACACGGTGATGGCGTTCAACAGCAGTAGTAGTAAAACGGATAGATCGAAGAGTTGAATTCGATGACGCAAGTCACTTGATCTGAGAGATTTCGATGACACAAATCACTTGACCTAAGAGTTGAATTTCGGACAAGATTTCTTCATTTCTTTTTTCGGGAATAGCGCTGACTGCAACCAAGTAGCAATTGTAGCACCCTGGACTTGCACCCGATGGGCAAAATAAAAAAAGTATTCGTGTGAAAATATTGTTCGGTGAAGAGGGGGGGGGGTGTACTCATAGTCGTGCATGCCGTAGTCGTTAGACCATTGACCTCAAGAGTGGAGCGGGGGAATCAACTAGCCATTGGTGTCACATGTACCTCATTGAGAAAGTTTTCAACGTACGGAAACGTGCGTCAACGAGACAAGCGCGCGCCAAAATCAAAGACTTACCAGCTCCCATTCCAACACGAGGGCAGGGGAAACGAGGTGCCGATGTGTGTTGAGGGTGATTCAATCGCAAGGTCAACACAGATTCTGTTTGTTTTGATCGCCAGAAGACGCATATGTATATATATATACATGTGCTACGCCAGCGAAAATAAGCACGAGCGTAATCTAAATCGCTTAGCTTCGCAGAGGACTCCGACAGCAAACCAGATACAAATATATATACCTGACGGACAAGGGTTGTGTAGTGGGGTGTTATCTTGCATCATAAATTTACCAATCGAAAGTAAGCGAGCTCCGCCCAAAGCTCAGCGCGTTTCGATCGGCTTCCCTTGCAAGCGATCTGGCGCGACTGGTTCTAAAATGTCCCAAGCCAAGACCGACAGGTTGAGGTTTCACCGCACTTGTTCGGTCGACCGCTACATGAAGCGTGGCCCGTCGAAGGCTGGACGCCTCGACAGCGTGTGTGTGTCGTCGGTAGCATGCGGCCGTAAGAAGAGCGCTGCTGCGCAAGGGAAAGGAAGGAAGCAGCCCGTGTAGAGTTTTGCGTCCAAGGCTGACACACCAGCCAACGAAGAGACGTCGAGAGCTGTCGCCTGGCGTCGCATCGAGCGTGAAGCGCTATTACACATGGAAGGCGTATAATTCTCAAGGCAAAAAGCAGCGGCAAACAAAAACGTGCCGCGTGCCGCCGTGCGAGAAACAGAACAATATCTACCATCACGATGACACGAACAAGAAAAAGTGCACCAAGCATACTCAACTGACCACCACACAGCTCGGACTAGCCTAAAACTAAAGGCACGCACACACGAGAGCCCACCCACCCCACCGCCAGAAAACCGTAACCTTCGAAGACTCTTTCTAGCTACAATACCCAGCGCCCCCGTTTTCGCTCGCGCTCCATCAAACAGAATAGCAGGGTGCACCAGCAAGGAGGGTAGAGTCTTTTTGGTGCTGGTACTCTCTCCCTTGGTGTGCGAAAAGAACCTTCGAAAGGCAAGGGTATTAGCAAGCTACGGCAGGCCCTAAACAGGCTCAGCGCTGCTGTCGTTCGGCTCGCCAGCACAACCAGCAGCAGCAGCAGGAAGAGAAAGATTTCACGACCAGCATGAGCTCGTTCCCCCAAGACGGGAGTGTATACTCATAGCCGTGCATGCCGTAGTCGTTGACCATTGACCTCGCAAAACCGGGAAGGAGAACGCCGGGTTTTCACCGAACCAGGCATACCACAATCTTTGGGGGGGGGGGGGGGGGGGCTTACAACTACTGCTACTGCTACGATCTTTTGTTTCTAGGGCTGCTAGTTTATTTTTTTTTAATCATCATCGGGGGGGTCGCGATCGGCTTGAGGACGACGACGACGAGGTCTTGGCCCTTTTGGCTGTTGGCGGGTGCGGCGAACCTCCTCCGCCACCGGTAGCCGCGGCACGCACAGCTCTGTTGATCAGTTGGAGGTCCTGACGAACGGAAGGGCCAGTCACGCGATCGTTAAGAGGTGAAGAAGCCGTGGTACAGGGACATGCATGCACGCGAGGGGGAGAGCCAAGTGAGGGAGAACGGCGGCGGTACGTGACGTACTGGTCCGAGCTATAGAGTGGCACGCGGGTCCTGGCAACGTTGTCGGTCCGGCGAGAGGGGGCTGGTTGTATACAACAGCCTTACCGCAAAATGCTTACACCAAAATGGAACGACATCGTCGACATGTGGACCGACCGTGCCAATGATGTCTTCAATTCACACCCCTGCGGTACCTTCGCCAACCAGCGGCACGTAGCGCAACGTCTATTCAGCCACGCTATGGAACATACTACCATCGGCTGGCAAAACACCTTCAAGACATGGTGTGCATGTACCCGTTGGATAGTTGGCGCGTGACCACGGAAGGCGCCCGAGCCAGTTGGACCAGTACGGAAATTTGAAGGTGTCCCGAAGCAGAGACCGGAACGATCTCATCTCAAGACAACAACAACGACGTACCTTGGATGCGCTTTCGCCGAAGGCATAAACGCCNACCGCCGCCCCCCTTTGCCCCTCCGCCGCCAGCAGACGCTCTCCTGCCGCCGCCGCGATCCCCGCGCCCTCGCACCCCGCCGCCGTCGGCGGCGCGCGAGGGCGAGGGCGAAGCCGCGGCACCGGCGGTGGGGGGCGGGGACGGTCTCCTGGCGGGAGAAGACACGGTGGTGAGGAAGACGTTAACGTTTTCCTGGACGCGCTTGGAGTCCGTCATCTTCTGGCTCGGGAGGTGGGACACGAGCGGCTTGAGAGGGTGGGGGACCGTGCTGAGGGCCGAGAGGGCCGCCCCGGCGGCGACGACGTCGTCCTCGCTGCCGTTCCCACCCGCTCCCCCCCCTCTTTCTCCTCCCGCTGCTTGTTCTTCCTCCGGTTGCTTCCCTCCCTCTCCTCCTCCTCCTCCTCCTCCTCCTCCGCGTCGGCCTTTCCTCTCACCGCCGCCGTCGCCGTCGTTAACGCCGTTGTCGTCACGGTCCTTCAAGTGACGATTGTCGCCCTTCTCTTCCTCCTCGACGTTGTCATTTGTGGACGACGCGCCGCCGCTGCCACCGCCGGTGGTACTGCTCGAATGCGTCAAGCGGCGGCGTTGGCTTCGGCGTTGGGCGGCGGCGGCGGCGGCGGGAGCCGCATCATGTCGGTCATCGTTTTCTTCTTCTCCCCCGTCGCCGCCTTCTCCCTCGCTGCCGGTTGGAAGTGCAACCGCGGCATCCGCCGCGGCATTGGCCGGTGCACGAGGCGGCGGCGGCGTAATGCCTTCACCAGACCTTTTGGACTGCACGCGCTTGGCTACTCGAGCGGCATCTTCTGGGAAGGCCCGGAGGTATCGGGGGGGGGACGGGGAGGGGAAACCGCGTCAGGGGCGTGCCGTGCGGTGAACCAACCTATGGTTAGCGTCTCCGCGCGCAAGGGTCGAAACTGCAACGACTGTCATGCTCAGGTTGTGTATATCGAGCAAGCACACCCAACCCTTGTCCCTTATCCCACCAAACGTGTTCAACGTCCTAAATGCACAAAAACGCGAGAGAAACACCTTGAACGAGATAAAATACTGGCAAACAACATCGCTCACCTTTGGGCACATGTTGTCAAGAGCAAGAGCTGCAGAACGGCAAAATACAAGTGCGCCCTCGCCTTGCTGGGGTCGCGACCCGCACGGCATCTCATACAGGCATACAGACAACAACACCGAACGAGTGGTGGACGATTTATTCGTCAACAAGCATCCATCCCCGCGCGCATGCGTGTACCGAAAAAATGCTGATTCTTCCACGTGTCCCGTCTGTTTCTCACGTGCGGTCGTGATGCTGGCCACGCCCTGCTGCTGCCCGGCAAGGTTCTTGAACTCCAGCACGAACTGTTTCATCGCCGGAATGTACACCTTTTCGTTGTCGTTGCACGGTGTGTGCCAACACATGTAAAATAGGTGTCGAGCCACGCGCACGCATCCGTCGCGTCCCCGCCGTAGCGGCGCGAGGGAGGGAGGGAGGCAGGGACAAGGGACGTTGTCCGGTCAACCTTCGCTCGCGCATCGTTCGTCAAACCATTTCAGCGGTCGAACAGAACTCCACCCAAGAACCGCCTCGGGTCATCGTCCCGTCACCCATCGAAGAGCCCCGGTATACTCTCAAAAAAGAATTGTCATGGCGTTAAACCCATCCATCACTGACAAACGCCGATTCATGTATGAAAACGTTTCCTATTTAGTGCCCGCGCCAGCCACTCGACAAGCGGGCAGCGGGCAAAACAAGACTCGCACATCACCGAGAGTGTACAGACGACAGACAGCAACAACAGTCTCGCTGCTCTTACATCCACTCCATTCCCCCACCATATTGTAAAACTTGATGATGTCACCCCTTTCCTCCTGCAGGGGCTCTCCCCCACCCTCACCCCCCCCCGCCCCCTCGTCGTGCCCTCTCCTGAGAAGAATGTCCTTCACCACGCTCAGGCGGGGTGTGCCCACGCCGCCGCTGAGGCCACCCCCGCCGGCCCCCGCCAGCTGCTTGTACTGCTCGATGATGCGCTTGAAGGTCACCTCCGGGGTAACGCCGTTCACCTTGCACACGCTGTACGTGCTGCGGGGCCGGCGCAACAAAAACGGCCGCGTGCGAGATGGGAAGGAAAAAAATGGTCCCGGTTAAGGTTAATTTGGCGTCGAGGCGGCGGCAGCGGCATTGCAGAGAGAGAGAGAGGGCGTGGGGCGGGGCGAGGACACGATGTAAACGAAAACATGAGACGCTGACCATTCTACTCAGCACTTTCCACACTCGATCATTCACGCTGATCATTCTTACGTCCTTTGGGCCAAGAGAAGACTTTATATTCTGCTCACGTTGGAGCGGACAAAACGCGTGTCAACTAGACAAAAACACACACACACACACACACACACACACACACACACACAATTGTGGCATTCAGCAGCACTTGAGAGACTGCTACCCGCGCCCCTTTTGGGGCATCAACTGCACAAACAGCGTATGGCGTGCTCTCTGACTTTTTTTTCAATAGCTCGTTCGCCGGGCTCAAGAGTGTGCCCTTGCTTGTTTGCACACACCCCTCCCCCCCATGATGAAAGCACCTCTCCCCCCCCCCCCCCCCCCCCCCCCCCC
>CACKRE030000483.1:0-12221 GCA_902602495.3 Ectocarpus sp. CCAP 1310/34 | reverse complement strand
GGGGGGGGGGGGGGGGGGGGGGGGGGGGGGGGGGGGGGGGGGTCCGCCGAATCCGTACACCCTGCGCTCTCGGGAAATCGCGGAGAATCGAGGCCATCACCAACGCCTCCGCCGTCCCCGTGCTGTTGCACGCGGCTGGGACAGTACACGACCACAACACCCCACCAAGCGAAGATCAACGAACGCCCTTGGGCCGTTCCAGGGGGAAACAGTTAGTCGGTGACAGATGTCGATGACAAGAAAGCATGGTGGATCGGCTGGCTGCTCGCAAACCGACAACAACGGAGCGCCAAATGATGAAAGACATGGTAGATGTTGGTTGTCGCCGCCACCCACACCGTGACAAGTCGTCCGTCCAACTTTTTTTTCTGCTGTGTTTTGAAGCGCTTCGCCATTCTGGGGGGTGCGCTTGTTTTGGCGAAGCTTCTTGGCAAGGGCCCCTAAATGCATGTGTGGTATAAACGTGTCGACAAAGCGGTGCTGAGTGTGTTGGGGCTGTTTTGTTTGTCCGTGGGAAACGAGAAAGGGACCGCAGCGGAAATGATCCGTGCGGGACGAAATAAAGTGGATCGCGAGGCTGCGTATTGGTGCGTGTATGCTCCTTTGTGTGTATTAATTTCTGTTAATCGTTTGTCTTGGACCGACTGGCGGTCTCGCTCTCTTCTAGAGTTATGTTCTCCTCTTCTCGCCTTTCTGCGGAACGGACGGATGAATATAGGTAGAGGTCCCTTTGGTGTTTGCTGCTGCCAAGCGTGCTCCCTTCTTGGGCGCGGTCACTCTCAAAAGCGCTCAAGACAGCGGTCAGTGTCTGCCGCGACTCGTTCTATTCTCTTTGTTCGTTTGTCGCTCTTCGGAGTGTGTATTGGTTGATGCGTGCGGAGTATGTGCGCGTCTTTGTTTTTTCTAGCATCGACCGCGTTGTTTGTGTGTAGCAGATGATATTATATCATGTGATTGTTTTGCACCGACCGACCGCTCTGATCGGCTCGCTGCCCACAATCAAGAGACGCCAGTTACGTGCGGCTAAAAACGGAAGACGCTTCTAGTAAGAAGAGGCCGTGGCCTGGGCCCCCTTTTACTGTGTGCGCGCGTGCGTTCGTGGGCCTCAAAGGGCGCGTGTTGCTGCCCCTGGTTTTGCCGTGTGTTGATCCATCAGAATGCAACTCGTCTGGCCGTAATTCAACACCCAAAACTGACGGCCCCGGGAGCTTGCCCGCAGAGGGCTTTGTTTTTTTGGTTATCCGTGAAGGCTGCCACCTCTTCATTGGGGACACGATAACGTAGCTTGGGTGCTCTGTATCTGTCAGAATCATCTTGGCGTATTGTGGGTTGTCAAAACTTCAAGAGCTCGTTTTACGAGAAGGGAGGCAGTTTAGAAAATGAGAGTGGCAAACGATGCGATAGGTGGTTTGTACACTACTGATGGTGCTAATGTACGGTGAGCCTTGTACTTGAGACACTGCACGGTGAGCCTTGCTGTCCCTTTCTTTTTCTGGGTGAAACGAGGAACCTAGTGCTCTCTTCTCGACGGTACAATAGCTGTACTACTTCGCTTTTTCATGTTTTGTGCGTTCCACCATGCGTGTAGTGTGTATAGACTTGACACGTAACACCACCTCATAATGTGACAATACGCGAGACCCGCCCGTGATCAGAAGACCAACAGACGGCTGTTCAAAGCCAGAAAGCAAACGCACCCGTGCGGCTAGGCCAGGAGAGGGGCATAGTAACTAACTGCTGCGGCGCGACGCCGACATCTTGTACAGAAGGCGCCACGACGGTACAGACGCATGTTGGCAAAAGAAACCACACACATGCATGGCAGTCTGACGTAGAAGCTGGCTGGGAATGAAAGTTTTCTCAAGGATATATACCCGCCCAACTAATGCTGCTCCCATGTCGGGAATGTGATACAAATGTCATACAAAGAAAGGCACAAAGAAGCACGGAAGATGCACACCTACAACCATAATGGTAATCGAATCAATCAAGAGACAAAATACTGCAAGTAAAACGAAAACACACCAAACAAGTTTACCTAGAGTAGGAGGGAGCACGAGAGGCCCAACCGTCCGTGCGTCCATCCGTCCATCCCCTTTCCTCACCCGGGCCACCTAGCGCCACACGCACACGCGCGGATACACTACTTAGAAATGCATGCACTCGCGCTGTGGCAAGGAGTTATCGATAACTCATTTTTGACGGCGGCAAAAATCTACCGCGAACTGCCGCCATGCCTACCGCAGACGAGATTTACATATATCCATCCCCAACAACGAGCCCCCCCGCCGCCACCCCAAACTACATCCTGTTCATAAATTTTCTCTCCCAGCCGTTCGCGCAAAACGTAGATTTTTTTCAGGTTACGTGCGTGTTTTCACGCAACAAAGTAGTACTAGAGACACCTTCTCCATTTGAGAATTTCGGTGGAAGCCCCGGCTCGCCTCCCCTTTTCCCGAAGTGCGTTTGGTATACCCGACCAATCCACTTCACATTAAATACTTACGACGCACAGGTGTGACGGCCGGCGAAATCTCGGGGCAGGGGTGTGACCTGGCATTGCTGCCGACTTCAAACGCCGTGTAAGTACTAGCCAACGGAGGAGGTCCAAGAACGCGGCGCTCGTCTAGGCCGAATCAATCCCCTCTCCCACGCGCTCTCGCCCCCCCCCATCCACTGGCGCCACCTCCGCCACCACGCTGCTGCTAATAGTACTCCTTGATTTTCGCTACAAGTACAAGCCCCGTCCCTCCGCTCCGAAACTTCCACGAACTTGGCTACCATAGGCTAAACTTGCCGCTCAGTCTCCCAATTCCGATAGTATTTCGTCCCATCTAAACAAGCATACGAACCGAAAGACACGGAGGAATGTTTGCCCCCCCCCCCTCCACCCCGCCGTCCGCGAGGTTTTTACCTCCACCCCGGGCATCCAGCAGCACACTTGGAGGAAGATATGCATACACAAAGAATATAAACGGCACAGCACTCGGTTTTCCCCATGCTTATCCCCGCCCCTTGCTGGTAGGCTTCCCTCCCGCAGCACTCGCCGTTCTGCTCTAGTAGAGAGGGCGACGATCTTGCTGAGGGGGCATCATTTCGTCGTCTTCCACTCGTAGGTCATCCCCGGCACGGGACGGTTCACCCGCAGCACGGGACGGTTCAACTCCGGAACGAGACGGCCCCATCCCGTCCCATCCCGTCAGTCATGTTCTGGGACGGTGGCAGCGCGCGCACCACATTCACACTTGTGCTTCGCGCGGGGGCCCGAGGAAGGGCAGACAGTACCGCCGTATATATATCATTCCCTCTTTTCCATCTCGCTCTCATGGACAGTCCAACCATCCCGCGCTCCGCACCAGGAGCTTGCTCTCCACACACACACACACCCTCCGTTCTCCATCGCTAAATTCCAGGTGCACCTCTTTTTACTCGTCCCCGGAAGGGGAAACAAACAAGGTCATCGCTTTTGGAGAGGGGGATAGATGGAGCTTAGGATTTGGTCAGGATGTCAGGAAGGCAAGCCCCAAATACACAACAAAACTGCACCAACAAGGCAAAAAATGAAGGAAGCAGCATCCCCCCCCGCCCCCCGCCCCCCGCACACACCCGTGTCCCCGCGCGCACGCATAGGCAGCAGGTTGCCTACACGTACGCAACACGTGCGCACCATTCAGAAACCGCGTCAACCCTCCGTTGTCCAGCCTTTCCCCCTCTCTGATGCCCACTCCCAATCAACTACAGTTACTCTTCTCAATCATCCGCTCGGTATGATGGTGAGCACCCACCAGTCTCCTCTAACCTTCTTCTTGGTTGCTGGGAGGCGATGCTGACTGGCATATTCTCTCCCGCTGTGTTGTGTCTGTTTGCCCTCTTGTCAGTTTAATGTGACATATCTAAGCTGATCTAGCGAGGCGCGTTTTTGTTACTCGTAATAGTACTACGACCTCGCACCCCCTCTTCCCACCGACCACCCGGGGTGCACATTGCCGCCAAGTCTCGGGGGTCCCATCATTACCTACGGATCCCCCCCCCCCCCCCCCACTCCGCTCCCGCTCATTCGTCAACCACGAGAGGTGGTGCCGTTCCGTCGTTGATACATAGTCCCCTCCCCCCGGCGTGCTCTCTCCCCTGCGCAGCTCGGGTAGATTCCACCACGACGAATGTCCCATCGTCTTTTTATTTTTTGTTCAGCCCGTGCGCAAGATGATGTGCACACCGCTGTCTGTGTCGACCACGCTTGAGATCTCGCCCACGCGCAGAGCCCGTGTTGCGTCTTCGAACGGCTGGCAAACACGCAAGAAGAGACGAAGAAAGAAACACGGAGCAAACCCAAAGAACGCATCGGCACAGACCTCAACAAAAAACAACCTCACGCGAAAGGGGAGACTCTTGTGTACGCTGTGTGATGGATCAAACCGCATGCGAGAGCGGCTTCCGCCTCGAACCAAACAACACGAACACGGCCGGCGCAAAACTGCTGCACGTGTGGAAACGCACATAAAAACAGTTAAGATCTGGAGAATCTGGAGACCTAGGAACAATGTGAATGTCCTCTATGTTGTTATGGCGTACTTCTGTACCGGGTCCGAATACGTTGCCAAGAAAGAAATATTCACCGCATGTTAGTTGTGACCTTCCAGATCATCGATCTCGGCAACGATGCGCCGGATGTTAGTTGTGACCATCGGTATGAATCTCGAATAAAGGAACGACACGATGGTGTCCACGAAGGCACACTCTAACCTTCACCCCTCCCTTGAACTATTATAGCACGTCGGTGTACCTCGGCTACGCTTGGCCATCTACCGTGTTTCTCGCCACCAACCAAAAAAAGTACCTCCGCTGATGAACGGTTTGATCACCGCTTCAGAGGCTCTGTAGAGAGAAAGCCGACACTCAACACTTTCGTACATTGTACAGCACTAGTGGGTAGTGGGCCCTCAACAACGCCGGTGTGTGCCCGGAGAACCAACCGGCGTTATTCAGAGGGACCGGCGCTATTCAAACCACAAAACAATTATGCCCTTTGGCGATGCAGGCTGCGTCCAGCAATTTCAACGGCGCCATCCAGGCCACCGGCGTTATTCAACAGCCGGCGTTGTTGAGGACCCGCTACTGCTGTCGTCAAACAACTTCACCCATGAACGTTGCGTCCGAACTATGTAACCAATGCGTCCAGCCAATAACATCGTCGCGCACAGAGTGCCGTCATGCATGCCCCCTTTCCCCCAACAGCCCCCGACCTGCATCATCTGGCCGTCGCCGAACTCCCCGAGGTCGCCTCCGGCTCGGGCGCTGCCACAGTCGGAGTGCTCCTGCGCTATCTCGGCGAAGTCTTCCTGGGTCGAGATCTTGGCCCTGAGGTCCATGAGCATGCTGATCGCCTCGGCCTGCAACGAGGAGTCGTGTGTTGTATGGATTCCGGGAAAGGGAAAAGGGAGATCAATCCCACATCCAAGCATGGTTGACCGCTGCTCTCTGTTGCTGTGCGGCAAGTCTGCAAAACATCTCGTCGTTTCGATACATGTGTTCAACATTGCTGTGCGGCAACAAGTCCGGAAAACAGGCCGTAGTTTGCATACACACCTGTCACGGGGGTGCACATGTAACATTTCGATGTGTTGTATTGTTCGCGCTTTGGCACATCTCTCGCCCTAGGCTGCGCATCTTTTCTACCGCTTCCTTCTAACCAAGGACAGGCAGGGTAATCGTCGGTACATCACCGCGCATGCCCGAGGACTGCCAGGTATCCGTGGCACGATAAATTGACGCCTTCAGTCGCCGCGAGTGGCTCTCTTTCGCGGGAAGGCTTTCCGAACCACAAAAACAACATAGATGGAAGTACGAAACGAGCACAGTCACTAAATATGACGCGCGCCTGCCAACTCGGCAAAACAAAAAAAAACCGGCAGGGACAAGACAGAGGGCGAACTTGCTCGTATCGACCAGTCTGAGGAGACATGGTAGATTCTATAGACCAAAGCAAGCCATCGAAGTAAGGCCCAAACCTTCAACACTCGCTCTCTCTGGTAAGGGTCGAACTGGAGGTCATCTTGACCTCGCTCGGTGGGGAGCGCCAGGAGGCCATACCGGTTGGTTGTTCGTGTGTTTTGGGTTTTGAGTCTTTCTAGTTGATAGATGAGTAAATTCTGTAGTCCATCGCGAAAAATAAACTTAATAACCGCCGTGTGACCCCACCCTCAACTTGTTGTTTACTCCTCTCCTTAGTGCTGGAGGAGTCGTACACCAACTCCACAGGGCGCACTTGGAATTCGAAACACGCCCTACTCTTAAAACTGTTCGCGGACTCGGGACGAAGGTTTGTTGTCCCGCTCTTATAACCAATGACTTCCCGTCATGATCATGATCGAGTCTGTCATGGCAACGAGAGAGCCAAACGGAAATACTTCTGGCAAAACCAATCTCAGATGCGGTAACCCCGGTGTTGCTGAGAAAATGGGACGTTCCTTAAAAAAACCGTCAACTGCAGTCGGTACAACACTGTTGACGTGCACCTCAACTCACCACCGTCGATGCTCGACCAATTTCCAACATAAATAGCACACTCGAAGTGCATGTGGACGTACGTACGTCCCGGTGGATCAGATTATAACACTCCCTGCGTGCCCTCTGATTCTCTCTTGTCTGGATTGCGGGGTCGAACACATTGGCGTGACAGATTAGCAATCTAAGACGTAGGTGAGCCCATAAGTGGCCCAAAAGAGTACCATGAGCAGGGGAGGAACGTTGTAACCGTTCTCGCGCTATCGTATTGAAGGGGAGCACCACTGCACGGGGGGGGGGAAAGGTTGAAAAACAATAACAATACAAGAAACCACTGGAAAAATAGTTGTATGACATCGGCTGGTGCATCACATGCACTCCAGAGGTTAGGTGAGGTGCACCACAGACCGGTGGTACCCAGAGAATAGGCGGGACGAAAACACAGCGAAATCTGTTCATGATGGCCCCAGCAAGTATTTTCAAGACTTGGCTCAAGAAATAATTTAGTGTCGTGCCTGTTTATTGGTTCATTCGTTCGGTCGTCGGTGCATTGTCCGCGGTTTGTTCTTTCTTCTGTTTGTGACGCGACAAGCCATTAACGCAGGGGCCTGTTCGTTCACGCCCGCCCAGGCTGCTGCCATCTTGTTCCACATACTCTCAAGATCAAATCGCTTTGACACGTGACCCTTCCGTTGAACAGGCCGAAACACTCCTCCCGCCGCGAAGAGGAGCAAAATCTCACTTCATTTGTTCAACGAGCGCATATATGAGAGAGGTGGACCACCCATGGCTATCAAGCAGAAGGCGATCCTGTCGTGTATGTGCAGAGACCAGGGGACCAGGGGGAGGGGACCGAGAGAGCGAAAAAAAAAAAACTCCTCGTCGAACCCCAGGCTGTTCACTGTTCACGCAAAAACACAGCTGCCGACTTTAAAGCGAGCGTGGGTAAGTTTACTATTATTAGTATCGACCGCGCTAACTGCTGTGCATTGTGTGTGTGTTTTTTTTATTATGGTGTCATCTCCACATCTCTCGTTGCATATCTGCGACGCTCTGCGACGTGTGCGTCAGCCGGTCAAACACAGGAGAGAGGCGGCCGCCGCCCCATGACCGAAAAATGATTATCCGGCGTTGTTCCTGCTTGCGTGTGTAGAATTCCGACCGGTTCCAACTCCGCAAAAAGTACTTGGAGGCGGATGTGGAGGAGTACAACCGCCGTCGCCGTTCGGGAGAGAGTTGTGAGACCGACGCTACTGCTGCTGTTGCTGATGCTGATGCGTGCATGACCGCAAGCACGGAGCAGGTTAGAATAGTCTGTGGTGTGGGGTACTCAACTAACGGGAAGATATTTTCTGAGGAAGCAAAATAACCCCCCAACGACAACAACATTCTCTTTGTTTTTTTCCTCGTAACACAAATCAAACTCGTTTGGAGAGAGAAGACATCTAGATCATCATCCACGAGAGAAAGACTACGCGTCCGAGACAATTCACGCCTTGATGCATACGCGTAAAGCTACTCCTGTAGTCATGGCAGGCCGTTGGGTTGCTGCCGTTTTGTGTTGCCGTAGGTTCGATGCGATGCGGTGGAAATGTTTCTCACTGACCGCGTTGGACGGAGTGTTGTTCGAACGTAAAGGAGCGACTGGGAAAAGTTGATCTTGTACAGAGAGGCAGAGGACAACATCGACAGCAAAGGCTTGAAAGAGGGAAGCTTCAGACCAGGCGCGCGTGCAAAGCCACCACCGTGCATCGTGGACAAGGTGTGGTCATTTGTCTTTTGGCTGTTGTGGTTGTCCAGGATTATCGTGTGGTTCGCCGGATTCTCTATTTTCAAGGGCCCAACAACCACCCTCTCAAAAAAACATGCGCCGGAAAAAAATGTTACCCATGGGTGGTACAGCAGTACATGATGGTACAAGGGTCGCGGACGAAATTTCAAGCGGAGTCAAGAGGGTGCACCAAGGCATTCCGTTGCTGTCGGCACCAGCACGAACGGGGGAATGTGAGTGTGGCGGCGTGTTACGTCGGATCCCAAAGACAGAGGGGGCGGTGCGGTGTATGAAGGTGCCGACAAACTGCTGTTTTTGCTGTGCATCATGCACAATCGCCTCATCCACACTGGATGGGAGACCAGTGATGAAGAAAAGAGGGAAAAAAAACGAAACTTTTCAGACAGGCTCCTCCTTCACCTTGGTCCGGGTCTTGATCGCAACGCCGTCGACGTCCTTCCAGCTAGCCGTCCGTCGGGAGCCCTGGTGCTTGACGAGGATGTGCGAAGCTCTCATGATCACGAGCTGGGCAACAAAAGGAACAAAGCAAAGAGGAACAGGGAGGGGGAAAGACAGCGCCTGCTGTAAGAAATTCTGCAATGCAGCGCGGTGTTGCCGTTTGGTTTGGAGAGCCATGCACCCACACGGCTGTGGCCTCTGCCGTTGCTACTGCCGCTCCGAGCGTTCACGAGGGGCTGCTTGCTTTAGTTCGCTTGTTCTTGTTTTCTTGCCTCTTCTGCTGCTAGCACCCAATGCTGCGAGCTCTCTCCCGGCTGCTGGTGCAATGTATGTAGATGAAATCGATGATCTGGCAAGGTGTGGGGAGATGGGTGGACGATCCTGTTTCCATTTTTTTCCGATCGGTTTCGCAGCGGCACAGCAGGTATCGGGATCTACAATGTTATACCATTGCGCGGTGCCCCCCAAACTTTGGTTGCCTTGTCCCACACCACCTCAACACAACGTAGCAACACCTCCTGTTTTCGTGCCGTATACGCGCGTCGTAACTTGGTGCGGCAAGTGTCGCTGATACTAGCAGGTACAGAAGGAGAAGGAGAAAAAAGTGTGCTTGTACTCGTAGAGTACAATAGTGCACTGAAAAATGATCCTCCGCCAGAGGCGAGATCGTGCGACTGAAACCAAACCTCCAGCTCCTCACCCTGTGCACGGACAAGACCCGGGCGTGCTTCCTTCGGGTGAGTCAAACACAATGTCTCCCATTCTTGCTCCTCGTTTACATATCGCTCAAACTCTGCGGGTTAAGCAGGCCAAGTGGTTAGTGCGAAATTTGAAATATGTGAGCGTGTGTACATGTAATTTTTAGACTAAACTTTCCGGGTTCCTCAAACTTCTACTCCTTTCGAAGCACAACCCAATCAACGTTCCCTTTAGTACAGGGCCAGGTCATGGGTTCGAGTCCCGGCAGAGTGAGTTTTTTTCTCACTATATAAATCCTGGTCAAGGATGAAAGCGACGCGCTGCAAAGCTCGTCGTTAGTAAACCATAATCGACTTCGTAAGTCGCGAGGGAAGGGATTGCTGTACCCTTGTCGCGATCAAAATACCTCAGGCAGGAACCGCAGGAGGGGGTCCAGCCCCCCCCTCCTATGTGACCCCGGTTGGGTCGTCTAGCTAGTAGAAGTGGAGGATAGGGGCCATAGGGGCAGACGACAGAGTTCAATGATGGGAGAAAAAAAAAAAAGCACCAGTATGCTTCGTACAGTATCGAAACCCGTACTAATGTCCCAGTATAAGTATAGCTCAATATTGAAAGCTGAACTAAACGTACTATGGCGCTTAGTACAGTACCGAGAGCCGTGCTAAACCCCCAGTACAGTACAGTACGGCCCTATTCTGGAAAGTACCTTCAGTACGTACTGGTACTAACGGGAACCTTGCAACCCATGGTCTCACCGGCACGCTGGTACTCGTCAGTTATGTGCTCGTCCGACCTATTCTGTCGCGAGTCTACGCACCTTACGGTGTATGTGTTTGACGCATCAGCTGGGGTCACGCAGAAGTTGTGTTTTGCCACCTCCTGCGGTGCTCGTTTTGGTTTGGTTTTTTTCGCTTTTTTGGCGTGAGAAAGAGGAATTGGTCAGTGTAATATTTTAATGGTCCATCGAGTGGAAGTTTGAATACTCACTCCATGTGGAAACCTGGATATAGGTATCTTCCTAACGGTACTGACGCACATACAACCAGTGAAGATCGGAGACCCTACGAACACAGTTCTACAGGTCTGCAGATGTTTACAAAGAAAGAACCTCCGCCTGCTGTGACCAGCCGGAGCATGAGGGAGCCCACCAAGGCTCACTCTCTCACCTTTCACCCTAGCAAGGCTGACTAACGTCAGCCACGCTTGGCCATTCCTTGCCACATTGCAATAAGAGCGAAATTACCTCCGCTGGTGAACGGTTATTCACCATTTCAGGGACCTTGGCTCATAACGGAGCAAGGGTATTCTCATTGGCGTCGACGAAGAGATCCGAACTCTCGCGGGCAACGGCTCATTGGCGCTCGACGAAAGTCTAGTTCGCGGGTACACCAGTACAGACAACAATTAGAGCCTTAGTTCGCCTGAAAGCGTTTCATACTAACAGGATTCGGAGACAGTTTGCCTTCGAGCTAGCCCGTTTTCTGTCGATGCGAACTCGCGATGTGTTCAAACGTCATGGGCTACTGATCGACCAACTTCCACCAGGGCCAATCGGTTGGGATCTCTGCGACAACGATAGTAATGAGGGTAATTCTTTTGGGAGTGACGAAGACGAAGGAAAGGGAAAGGGGAGAAAGGAGGATGACGACGATGGAGCAGAAAAACATGGAGGAGTGGAAGAGAGCAAAGGGTTTGAGCCAGATGACCTTCCCCACAACAAGAAACGTAGGGCTAGGGAAGAACTGCCCAGAGATTCTTCTTGCCGAAATGAGGATCAGAATGATTGTAGCGAAAACAAGGAGGATACTGGTGAAAGTATTCCTAAACGAACTCGAGTACTAGGTAATAGCCTTGGTAGACGGGTGCAGTTTTCTTCTGTTGCTGCTTTTTCTGTTTTTGATCCGAAGGATAGCTTAGCCTCCCCCATGCTGCCCCCTCACGGGGTCCCAGTTCATGGTAGATAGAAGTATTTTGTGTTTTCAACCGCACTAAGACTGACGTCTTTTCATTGGTCAGCCAGTTAGCGAGGTCGATGCTAATAATAAAAGCACACAAACCTGGCACTACAAACATGTGGGGTCCACAGGGATCACGTCTGCCGGCGTCGACTTGTACGGGGTAATGATGAGATGAGAGAGAATACATTCAAAATTTGTGGGGGAAAGATCAAACCCCGGTGAAGCACGCGAAGAACAGGGGATAGCAAAGGAAACCAAAAGCGGAATGTATGTTTGAAATATTTTTAGACCACCATGGCACGTGTGGCACATGATAAGAAAGGGGGGTGTGTGGAAACCAGGATATAAGTATCTTCTCAGTAGTATGGACGCACATACAACCGTATAGATCCGGTGACCCCAGGAACGACGTTCTCATGGTCTGAAGATCTATACAACGAGAAGACCCTCCGTCTGCTGTGACCAGCCGGAGGGTAGAAGCGAGCCCAAAAAGCTCACTCTCACCTTCTACCTAGCAAGGCCGACTAACGTCAGCCACGCTTGGCCATTCCTTGCCACATTGCAATAAGAGCGAAATTACCTCCGTCGGTGAACGGTTATTCACCACTTCAGGGACCTTTACTTACAACGGAGTAAGGGTATTCTCATTGGCGTCAACGAAGAAACAGAGCCTGAAACCAAGTACTCAGCGGAAAAGCAAAAGAGGACGAAAGGCGAACAAAAAAATATGTATCTACAATGCATAACACACGGTGAAAGGAATACCAACCATTGTTCGTGTGTCTGGATACGAGCATGGTAGTAGATCTGCTAATAGCAGCACGGGGGGG
>CACKRE030000482.1:199077-213702 GCA_902602495.3 Ectocarpus sp. CCAP 1310/34 | reverse complement strand
GCTTGCCACATCCAGGGATACACCCATCACGAGGTTACATCCCAACAGTCAAGGCCTTGGGAAACCGCGTTTCTCGCGTTTTTTTCTAGCTTGAGGGTTTTGTTGCTCTCGCAAAAGCAGTACTCCGCGGTGCAACAGAGCAAGAGCGACTCGGCATTGAGGCCACCCCGTCCGAAATTGCCTCTGCGATCGGGACGGTGAATTTCAGGAAAGGGAGGGCGGATGTTACGGCATGTGATGTGATGCCTCGCAGGCGACAGCGAACGCATCAGCGTTTCTCGGGGCGCTCTGCTCTCTATGCAACGGCTGTTTTGCGTAGGGACAACCCTCGCCGTGAAAAGACATGTGTTTGTTGACATCGACTGGAGCGCGTATTCCCAATGGCGAGCCGGAGGATATCTACAATAGTAACGTAACCACGACGACTGCATGTCTGTATCGCGTCGGAGTTGTAAATTTTCGAAACTCGTGGCGAGGTACACCAGGTCTATATAGACGCTCGCAGCGACTGCGCGCTGTACTGCATGCCTGGACGACGAAGGGAGAGCATGGTTTGTGCATCCTGAGGGGAGGGCGCAGGCCTTGCCCTGGCTGTTACGGCGCAAGAAAAGACAAACAGGTTCTCGGCGCGCAGTAGAAGTAGACCCGAAGTCCGGCGAAGAGGGAGAGAGGAAGAGGGATAAGGGTAGGAAACTAGGAGGAAGGGGATGACGAGGAGGAGGAAGAGGAGGATAAGAGAGAGGAGCCCGACGAAAGCTCGCGAGGGCGCGAAGGCACCCCGAAACGGCGTTTTTCGGGCTTGACGAAGTTTTGCTTTGGAGCATGTTGGGAAAAAGTAAGCGAAACGGTAGGCGAACGGACCACTGTCAGCATAACTGCGAGCTCCTACACGACACATGTTCCGTGGTGTCCATCGAGCATCGCTGGGGGGTTTCGTGCACGCGTGTAGAGGCGTGATGCTGCTCCGGGACTCTGCTTTCACTGAAAACTGATTCGAGGGTGTGTGTGTATGTGATCTAGGTGAGTGTCGTGTGGTTTCTCGAGCAACACAGTACTTCCGCAGTCATTGAAGGCGCACGTTTGTGCCACGGTGTTTTATCTGTGCAAGACGAGCGAAACAGGTTTGGCGTGCACTACGGAATAGAAGTACGTACGACGAAACCAAATATAATGAAAAAAGTCATGATTAAACAAAAAAATGACTCAAATCGGGCGGGGTACCTGGTTGTGCGGGATAACTTTTTCGTGCGCCCTTTGGCGGATACCGTTGGTTGCCAAATGCTGAAAATCTCTCACGTCCACACCCCGTTGTCGTTCAAAGTTTGAGGGACGGAGATCGTCACGAGGAGAAGGGAAGCTTCCTTTGCATCCAGCAGCTCGTGTAGGCGAGGAAGAACTGTATATGGCTTAGAGCTTCGCTGTAGGTGATGCTTGTTGTACGGAGAATCTCGCAAACGGCAAAATGAACATCGAAAGGCAAACTCATTCGAATATATTTGATACCTACCTGCCATAGTACGGCAGGCGTGTCAGAAGATGATACACATTGACGTTCGTAAGAGAGACGTTCTATCGTATCGCAAACGTGTGAAACGCAGAACCGAACCGTGAGGAATAGTCAAACCATATTGCTTGTGGCCTATTGGGTATTCACCAGCGATCACAAACGTTCGCCGGAAAACGCCATCTCCGCTATCGCTGGGAAGCTGACCTTGTTGATCGAACTTGGCTCATTTTTCGGAACTGAAGGTCGAAGGTAAAACGCTTCTGCTCGCAAGACGAAAAAACAGAAAAATCAGAGTGCCGGACATATTATATGCACACTCTGGCCATGGACACGACAGCGATCACGCGGGCGTGGTTCGGGGCCCTCTCCGATCTGGACGAAGGCCCTGAATACATTGCAAGCGGTGAATGCTCGCCGGGCAACCATGCCTCGGCTGTCATTGGGAAGGTGACCTTTGGGTCGAACTTGGCTCATTCGCAGGAGCTGGAGTTGTGCGGCACAGGTGCGGTCGTCGCAGCCAACGAATGCAGAAGTTCATAGGGAATTTCAAACGGAACCACGAGCAAATGATCCGTTTACCGTCACGTGCAGTCACGGAACAGGGTCGGCCGACACGACGTGTATCGATATCGCGCCGACGTGTTCCACAACGATACGGTTACTGGTTTCAGCAAAACTTGCTCAGTGCCTTCTCGCTCAAGAGAGACTGAGAACTTGTTGTCCCGACACCACCTACAAGGATATTATTAAACATGGAGTCAGTGGTTGGCCGTCAAGTTCAGGCGGTTATCTCTCTAACCCCATACTACTTCAAACAGCAAAGCTGGTCAATAACGAAGCGGTTCAACTTCATAGAGGCGGTTGTTGATAGATTCGAGCAATCATAAGAAGTCGGCACCCCTGCGCAACTACGGATGAGGATCGATCGGAGCGACAGAGGCGGTATGAGCGTGGAATCTGGCTGATGACGGCGCGGCTGCCGCGTCGCGACCAACAGCTGTGACGTTCCCTCGAAAACGACTGTGTTGTTCGGATGCCAGATGGGGGCGCGATCAAAGATACTCTCCACGTTGAAGCGGGCAAATATTTTTGTTTTGTCCAGACAAGTATGAACCTGCAACGTTTCAATAATCGACGAACCGGTCGTTTCGTGTTCATTTCTCGTTCGGTTTTATCTAGCGGAAGAAGAATAAACACGGAATGGTGGATTCTTCGAAAGTCGCACACTGAGAAGAAAGACGATTACTTCTCGGAATCAATAGTACGCTGCTGTAAGCGGGTCAAAAATATATATGTGCATGTGAACTTGCTGATGACCGTTTCTGGAACGCGCTCCGTGAACCAGCTACAGGTACTGAAGTAGCTATCTCGTGTTCTGGATGTCACGAGTGAATGGGCTGTAAGTAGGCCTGATGTTGTACATTATTGCTAAAGAGAAAACGTTGAATGAAATACACAACATACGCGTGACTAGTTCGTTTAGCTCTATGTGAGAAACAAACAAGAACGTTCAGGCTTCGACAAGTCACTGGCGAGTAGAAAGTTTTTCATGGTCGACAGAAACAAACGCCACCACGTACAAGAGCGCGAGCGCGAAGAGAAAAACAGTAGTAGGATGGATTTGAGAGAACATATTATATTTCCGTCGTTGCTCTCGGAAACGGGGGGGGGATGAGACCATGCGCCACGGAGACTGGAAGACGAACACCATCGCGAAGCGCTACATCGCGGCTAACACTTGCTCAAGGCGTGTAAGAATAAGAGGAAGCGGAATGCGGGAGTATGCAGTCAGTCGCTTTCGAAGATATGACTCTTCACAAAAAATCCAAAAGGAGGGTGAGGTGTAGAAATATCCCGAATTAACCCCCCACACCATCATTGAGACGAAGAATGTGAACTGTCGCGAGACGAAACACCGACATCTCAATGACAACGCTTGAAGGGATAAAGCTACGAAGAATCATATTGCTGCAGAGCACGCTATCTGAACAGGCGACGACAGAGGAAGCAAAATCAATGTCCAAACGCCACACGCGACTCTTTTACGCGCGCCCGTGCGTATCACAACTGGAGGAATGAGGGTGACTACCCGAGAGAGTCCAAAANTATTGCTGCAGAGCACGCTATCTGAACAGGCGACGACAGAGGAAGCAAAATCAATGTCCAAACGCCACACGCGACTCTTTTACGCGCGCCCGTGCGTATCACAACTGGAGGAATGAGGGTGACTACCCGAGAGAGTCCAAAATACGGCGACGAAACTCAAAACCCAAACAAATTTCCGAACGAATACGGCCTTTGATACTGGACGCGACTCAAAGGGAAAACGCAACGCAATCTAGGATAACGTCAACAAAGGGCAGGAGTTAAGAACGACAGGCAAAGTCACGGAGAACGATTGCCAGCGTGCCAGGGTACCCAACTCGTATAAGGAGACGGCAAGGGCAAGACATAACGAGGACCAAGGACGCAAAGCACAAACGATTAATGCAAGAGAAGCGGTCTGACGAACTGCGCCATGTCTCGTTGGCGATACACATCATACAAAGACATGAAACACAGAAAAGTCGTAGAGATACACACAACACGACGACGACTCAGGGGCTCGACGGTGATGAAGGCGTCGCCCGAAGGTGGCGATGATGGAGACGAAGCAGAACGAAGTATGGGTGACGACGAAAATCCACGGGAGAAGGCGACGCAACGGGATGGAATCCCGAACGAGGAAACGCGGGGAACTCGGTTTCCAAGTGTCCCGAGGCAAAAGGCACCGACCAAACTTGGGGAACTCTTTTTCCAAGTGTTCAGAGACAGACAACACCGACGAAACTTGGGGAACTCTTTTTCCAAGTGTTCAGATGTAAACAACGCCGACGAAACTTGGGGAACTCTTTTTCCAAGTGTTCAGAGGTAAACAACGCCGACGAAACTTTCCCCAAGTGTTCAGAGGTAAACAACACCGACGAAACTTGAGGAACTCTTTGTCCAAGTTGTTGTTGTTGTTGTTGTTTCTCACATTAGCTCTATAGTCCACAAAAAATGGGGAGCCCGTGGTCTCAAAACCCGGCACATACGACGCCGCGAGAAAACAAGTGTTCAGAGGTAAACAACACCGACGAAACTTGGGGAGCTCTTTTTCCAAGAGTTCAGAGGCAAACAACACTGAGGAAACTTCGGATGGAGCTCGTCGAGAGAACCAAAAATCAACAACAACAAATATAAGGAAAGGCGAAAGATAACGTACATCTAGGTAGCGGCAGTTCACTTATTCAGACGAATGCTGACTACAAGGAAGAAGAATCACTCGACACTGCGTGCAGGCGGCGTTGCCCCAGCGTGCAAAACAAAAAAATAAGCCAACAAAAGAAAAGAGACAAGAGAGAAAAAAAACAAAAACGGAAGGTGAAAGAAAAAAAAAATCCAAACGCCAGCGAGAAGGAGGGCACAAAAGACCAAAATAGGCCGTTTGCAACGAAAACGACGACGCCAAGAAGAAATGGTGGGAACAGCCGACGGTAAGGAGTCAGTAAGGAGCCAAGTGCGACCACGGGTGTCGCCCAGAGGCCGCGAACGATGTTTCTCTAAACACCATGATCCACAGACGGCGTCCAAAGCGGTGGAGTAGAGGTGCACAGGCAGAGGCAGAACGCTTGGGCCTGGGTCATCCAAGAATCGAACGATGTACGAGCCGTTTTGATGAGTACCAATACATCCGGTCCACCACAATCCATCACGGGCCTTGCACCATAGCCGCGCGCCAACAGGGAGGGGCGAAGCGCTGAAACGACGAAGCCAAGTCGCGTGAAGCACAAGGTCGGCCCCAGGAGGCAAATAGCGTTCTCCATGATTCCGGGCTAGCTCCCGCTGTGCCGCGCGAGTCCGAGCCACTCGATATGTACGGTTACCCTGCTTGTTTTGGCAGACCTCCCGGGACCAGTGCAAGAGGATGTGTCGACGGAATTGATCGAGGTTAGATCCCCGTCCCCATGAAGGAGTAGTCAGGCCTAACCAATGCGTCTGGTACAGGACAGCGAGAACGCCGCTACGGCCCCGCACCACTTGATGTCCCGAGATGTAGTCGACCTCGAGGCGCCCGACAGGCACCGACACATCATCCGCGGTGACTTGGAACTATGGAAATTTATCTCCGAAAGAGTGCAGAACATAACGCGAAAGCTCGGCGGGTAGAGATTGCGGCAAGTCGTCCATCTCGTACAGATTGCGACAGGGCTTGCAACGAAGGACAGACACGCGACAACGAGTTGCTGGGCCGGAAAGATCGGAAGGCAGGTCCAGGTAGAGGAGTTCGCGCGCCAACGGGCGGCCGTCCGGAGTGGCGTCGGCAGAGGCGGGACCCAACGCAAGAACTTTGTAGGGCCCCGTCCAGGAAAGTGCGAATTTGGCGGTGAGCACCTGTTGGTCCTTGTCCTTCTGCACACCCTGTCTAATCGTAGCAGCCGTGTTGCACACCCAAGCCCACCCACCAACGGAAAACTGAGGGAGCTTGTGAATGGCGTCCAGCAGGGATGGATTGCAACGTTCGACTCACGAAATCTTCAGGGCACTGTACTCACGGACAAGTTCGTTGGCCCGGCGCTGGCGATCGACAGTCAGGTTGCAGTACTCGAGTTGATCGCGGGCCAAGATTGATGACCATCTACCGTGGGATGATCGAAGACCGAAAGAGGAAGTCGCGGGATGCGTCCGATGTGGATCTCGTTTGGCGCCAATCTAGTTGACTGGTTCACGGAATTGTTGTAGGCAAACTCAACGTGCGGGAGATGTACGTCCCAATCGTTTTGTTGTTTGTTGACGACCACCGCAAGCATCTGGGCCATCATGTGGTTGACGCGTTCCGTGCCGCCGTTGGTCTGTGGGTGGTAGGATATGGTGGTGACCTTCTTGATCTCCATCACCTCGTAGATCGCCATGGAGAGCTTCGAGCAGAAATGCAGTCCGTTGTCCGACAATAACGTAGTCGGACATTCCCACTTGGTCATGTACTGGTTGAAGAAGATTTGAGCCGTCCCTTTCGCCGTAAATTCCGCCGCTGTAACTGCGAACATGTCGGCTCTCCGACTGAAACGGTCTGTGAACAACAAAATGTAGGAGTTGCCCTTGGCAGTCACTGGCAGAGGTCCGAAGAAGTCGACGCCGACGACCGTACTAGGCCCCTGCGTCAAGGCCATAGCAATGACGGGCCACCGAATAGTCTGACGTGAAGTCTTGCGAGCTACGCCCGAAGCCACCAGCGCACTGAACGATCCAAACCAATTCACCAGTAGAAACGTTCAAGCAGACGTTGTGTACGATGGACGCCGAGATGGAAGGACGCAGCGGAATGGCATGCATGAAGGACCCACGGACGCATAAGCATTGACACGTAGATACGGTGCATGCCAGTATCCGGCAGACGAGTGATCCTGCCGCCAGAGCGCCCAATCGGCGACGACGCCGATTTATGCACGAGTAGGGTGACGTTGTCGTCGGTCGTGTGCAGTCTGGCATTTCGCCGCCAACGCAAGCACATCATCTAACCGAGGGGAGCGAAGAGGAGCACGGAGAGTGAGCAAGTCTGGAGGGGGTGGGGAGGGAGAACCGCGAGACAAAAACGCATTGTCACCACACACTCGCTCTCCCGTTGTTGTTCCCTGGCCCAATCCACAGTGCTGAACCTCTGAACACAAGCCCGCAGGTGGGAGGTGTTTTTATCGGTAGATTCCAAACGAAAGTCAGGCAATCCAACGCAAGAGGCTGAAGAAGGAGAAGCCCCAGCGACTGGGGCAGCCGAAGTCCATGATGGTGTCCGCGAAGGGGACATCGTGAGGGGCGAAGTCCCGGGCGAAACCTGTACAAAGGCGAACCGGGGATGCAGGGCGCTCCGTTGACGGCGAAGACACCGGTGACACAGGGGCAGTCGACGAAAACGCCGATGCCGGAGTCGCGGATGGCCGCAGCAGACGCGCAACGGTTGGGGTAGTCTTGTTGGTCGAGCGGGACCGGCTAGAGCAACGGGCAGACGACGGTGTCCGAGGGACGATGGTAGCCCGCGGCTGGCGTCCGAAATAAGCGGGACCGGTGACGGTGCCTCCGGAAGCAGCGGTAGTCTTGGCCCGAGTCTGTGAAGAAATGAGCGGTCCCCGCTCCGGAAGCGAATACAAAACGTTCACATATCTAGTCGCCAAAGACGCGGCAGGAGACATCACGCGGGACGCAGCAGGAGTCAAATGGGAAACAGGCCCTGAAGATCCGGGAACAGGCGAAACCATGAAGACCCCCGGAGACCGCCGAGAATCCTCGCAGGCAATCGTTGAGTCCGTCAGAGCATCCAACCGACGCGGGTGATGTCGGCGAAAATCCCCAAAATCGGAGGACTGGAGCGCTGGCGGCAAAAAAGACTTCCGCCGGGCAAGGAGGGCGGAGCCCACCCAAACCGACCTCCGGCGTAGACGACGAGTGATAGTTGCGCCCGCAAGCCCGAATGAGGAAAACACCCGCTTGATCGACACCATCAATGCAGTCGGGGCCGGTTTTGTCCGTGTCTTGTGCTGGTAAAGGCAGCCGCGAAAGCAAATCCGCGTTGCCGTTTGCCGAACCTTTTCGATATTTTATGGTGACAGAAATTCGAGCCATCGTTGCACCCTAGCGTTGTGTTCCCCAACCTTACCAATGCTTTCCAAGGCTTTGTGGTCGGAATAGATGATGAACTTGGTCGACCACAGATAACCGCGAAGGCGTTTCATGGCCCCAACAATGCCACCAGCCTCCAGATCCAGAATGGTCCAGTTACGCTCCGCAGGAAGAGTAGCGCGGCTGATAAACACGATGGGTCTCACCGAGCCATCGAGCTGCTCTTGTTCCAAGGAGGCGCCAAAGCCGTCGATACACGCGTCGGAACACCAACGAAGAGGACGGCTGTTGCCCTCGACCGCTGCCCAATCCGGAAGACCAAAATCGGGGGACGAGCGAGTTCGCTTAACAACGTTTTGACAACCTTGACCATGCCCGGGGTGTACTTGAAGGGAACGCCTTGTTTGAGAAGAGAGTTGAGAGGCCGCACCTTGGTAGCGAGATTCTTGAGGAATTTCCGGTAGTAGCTGAGTCCACCGAGAAGGTTCCGAAGCTGCTTAACACTCGGCGGCGGCGGCATGTGCGTGAGCGCCCTAACCTTGACGCCATCAGGGCTAACACCGGCCGGAGGGATGGTGTGACCGAGGAAGTTGGCGTGTGTGGCGCCGACGCGAGTCTTCCCCGGAGACAGCTTGAGGTTGTACTGTCGCAACCGTTTGAAGAACCCTATCATGTTGAGCACGTGTCCCAGAGGTTCCTCATCGAAACAGATGACATCGCCCAGATACGCAAGCACACGCTCAAGACCGTGCACCACTCTGTTGATGACCCTGACGAACCAAGACGGACTTGGGTTGGCTCCCTGCGGCATTCGAAGCCATTCGAACAACTGCGTGGGAGTGGAAAAGGCGGTGAGCGGGACAGTGCCTTCATCACAAACGATCTGGTGGAAAGCCGAGTTGAGGTCGAAGATGGAGAACACTTTCCTTGTGTACAGAGAATCCAAGATACCGTCCACTCGAGGGAGAGGTTATCCATCCAAATCCACCAGGACGTTGAGACGCTTGTAGTTGACGGTGATGCGAACCGACCCGTCCTTCTTGGGGATCACAACCAAAGGAGAAGCCCACAGAGACGTGGAATGCTGAATGACCCCTGCCGCCAAATACTGGTCCAAAATGGCATCCACTTTCTTTTGCATCNTTGTGTACAGAGAATCCAAGATACCGTCCACTCGAGGGAGAGGTTATCCATCCAAATCCACCAGGACGTTGAGACGCTTGTAGTTGACGGTGATGCGAACCGACCCGTCCTTCTTGGGGATCACAACCAAAGGAGAAGCCCACAGAGACGTGGAATGCTGAATGACCCCTGCCGCCAAATACTGGTCCAAAATGGCATCCACTTTCTTTTGCATCAACAGGTTGATACGATACGGACGTGATGCAACGGGCTTCGTCCCTGCGGGGACAGAAAGAGTGAACGGCATGATGGTGCATGAACCAAAATCGGTTTTCGAAGTAGATAACACGTCAGAATACTCAACAAGGGCGTCGGCCAAACGATCAATAGCCTCCGGTGTCCATCCCGGATTGTGTAGGTTGAAAGCGATGTCGTGCATATGTGCGGGCAGCCTAGCCCACAAGCGCATGAAGCTGGAGCGCTGTGCCTCAGAGAAGCGGTCAAGTAGTTCTTGTGGAGGCGGCTTCGGGGGAGGCGGGGCGGAGGCTGAGTCTGGAGAGCGGTGAGCCCCGGACTTGAGGCCAACGACGTTGACCCGAGGTGGTGATGTAGAGGTTGTGGGGCCGGTAGGAACCAAAGACGGTGCCGCCTTCAGGGTTTCCACCGGTACTCGTAGTAGCGGCGCGGCAGACACTCCAATCACGTCTCCCGGCTCCAGCTCGGCCCAACCTCCAAGGGGAACACGTTGGAGACCATTGGAAACGAACGCATCTGGAGACGAAAGCACACTCACTTCGGGATTGAACGATACCAGATACTCTCCGATCAGCGCAGGCATGCCAGAAGAACGAACGAGGTCCACCTCAACGAGAGTGCAGGCTCCGGCCCCAAGGAAACTCCCGAACTTCCTGCATATTTNGGCTTCGGGGGAGGCGGGGCGGAGGCTGAGTCTGGAGAGCGGTGAGCCCCGGACTTGAGGCCAACGACGTTGACCCGAGGTGGTGATGTAGAGGTTGTGGGGCCGGTAGGAACCAAAGACGGTGCCGCCTTCAGGGTTTCCACCGGTACTCGTAGTAGCGGCGCGGCAGACACTCCAATCACGTCTCCCGGCTCCAGCTCGGCCCAACCTCCAAGGGGAACACGTTGGAGACCATTGGAAACGAACGCATCTGGAGACGAAAGCACACTCACTTCGGGATTGAACGATACCAGATACTCTCCGATCAGCGCAGGCATGCCAGAAGAACGAACGAGGTCCACCTCAACGAGAGTGCAGGCTCCGGCCCCAAGGAAACTCCCGAACTTCCTGCATATTTAAGGTGAAACGAGGAGGCAGGGGCGTCGTCGTGTGTAGCGTAAACGCAAGCGCCAGCTGTAAAACGCGGAGAGCGCGTGAGCTCGCCCATAACCCGGCCGTCCGGTCCAGGATGGGGGAGGGTGATGAACACGCGAGAGTTGAAGCGTATCCAGCTATCACGACCCAGAAGCACGGCGTTCCCCATGGCGGCGTCTGGAACATCACAGGCCCAGACGGCCAAGGAAGCGGTAGCTCTATCTCCATAAAGGAAATTGACGGTGAGACGAATTGACCGGGTGGTCACAAGGGCGGGTCCATCACCAAACCCACCCCCAACGACGAGAGGGCGAAACACGAACACTGCCAGCGGTAAAAGCTCCAGCAGCTATCATGGCGGTGACCACGGAGTCGGACACGAAGGACGCAGGAGACCCAAAGTCCAGCAGCGCCACTCCCGCGAGTTGAGGAGTGGCTGTCGGTCCTCCATGCAGCAGAACCCGGACGGTGTATGAGTCCGAGTCCAACAGGAGCGTGCCCCCTACCATATCGGGCCCATGTTCCAGAAGGGGAGGTTGGTTTGCACAAGCGGAGGTCGATGCCGCCAGATGAACGCATGGTCCCCCGGAGCGTCCAAACGTAGACAAGCTGGGTCTTCGCCCCGGTCCTCCCGTGACGACGAACCTGCTGCAGTAGCAACCTCGTGAATGCGTCGATGTCCATGGAGAGGAGGCTGCGAAATGGGGGGCGTGGGAGAAGTGGTAGCAGAGAAATCTTCGCCAGACAGGGGATGATCACGCAGAACACGTCGAACTTCCATCAAAGCTTTCCCAACAAGTTTTTACCGCTAGCCGCCCACTTGGATGAAACGCTAGCCTCTGGAACGCATGCAGACATGCCGATACCCCGAACACGATCGAAGGGGCTGGGTTCCGCAAGAAGGCGGGTACCCGTCTCCAGTAAATGTTATTTCATGGCATGGTTTTGAGCAAATTTGGCATACGACCCCGTAAGCACGATCTCTTCTCGACGACGCTCCCATTCAGCATAGTCGAAAGGACGGACGTTACGACCCAAAAACTTGTGTGTCTTAGGATCTGTTGCAGCCATAATTTTGTCATAAGACGTCATATCTCCAAACAACTTCCCTCCTTCAGACATCATTAATTGCTCACCACATGAATTATGTACCCCCAGTACGTCAAAAGTCGAAGGAGTCCATTGCGAGAACACAGACGGAGGTTTCCAGAAGAGAAGGACGTCATCCGAAGCGTACTCGCACATGTCATCAAACGGCAGAGCCGGTGGAGGGCGAAGGGGCAAAGAGCGGGCACCAGGCACAGGCGGGGGTGGAACAAGCGGACGGTCCTCATCTCCGACTGGGAAGACCCAGAAAGCGAGGCAGGAGCGGGCGAAGTCGCAATGCTCCGTGATCCGGAGGGCGGTCTAAGGTCGGCGGCTCCGGCGGGGTCAATGTTGGCAAGGCCGTTCGGCTAGTAGAGACCCGTTCGTTAGAAGAAGTCATTCCTGCAGCAGACTGACGTTTGTTAATTGACACAGGGCGCTCTTGACTACTCCCCTTGACAAAGGAGCCGAACCTTCCACAGAATGGTGGGCACTACCATCCGATCCCGATGGCAGTGGTGCAGTCAGCACGTGGTGGGCAGCAGAGGAAGACGAATTCGTATCAAGTGCTTTCACACGGGGGCAGCGGACGGTCGAAGACAACGAAAGCTGCGANGTCTAAGGTCGGCGGCTCCGGCGGGGTCAATGTTGGCAAGGCCGTTCGGCTAGTAGAGACCCGTTCGTTAGAAGAAGTCATTCCTGCAGCAGACTGACGTTTGTTAATTGACACAGGGCGCTCTTGACTACTCCCCTTGACAAAGGAGCCGAACCTTCCACAGAATGGTGGGCACTACCATCCGATCCCGATGGCAGTGGTGCAGTCAGCACGTGGTGGGCAGCAGAGGAAGACGAATTCGTATCAAGTGCTTTCACACGGGGGCAGCGGACGGTCGAAGACAACGAAAGCTGCGAAAGAGAAGGAGGATCGACGGGGTTCCCAATGAGTGTAGAAGAATGGTCGTGTGCGATCCGAGAAGAGGCCCGGCTGACAACACCAGGACAGCCTTGACGAATAGTTGAATACGAGGTTCTTGTTCCTTCTGTAACCCAAGACGACGAGGTGAGCAGGAGTGAGCCGCTCGACGTCTTCCCTTCCTGTCGCCCACACCACAAAGGTACTGCTGAAGTGGGTTTGTCATGTCCAATACGATCAGGCGGTGAGGCGGACGACGAGGAGGCGGGCCGAGAAACTGGATGTGATTGAGGAACGTGGGGAGCATCCAAAGAAGTAGGATGTACACGAACATCTTGGGAGACTCCAAAAGGTTGCACGGAGATTGCTGTTGACGGTAGTACCGGCTGAACTCCGCCATCGGCTTGTCATTTCTTACCCCTCCAGCCCATTTTAGCCGAAGTGGGAGCCTCCGACGAGGGCTGTGTGTGTGAGAACTGTTTCGTATCCGATGTGTCAGATGAGCGGCGGGCGCGTCCTGAAGAGTGACTTCGTTGTGGGTTGCGTTGTGTAGGGCGTCGATAGGAGGTCATACGCTTTTTCCACCGACCCCAAAGGGTGGGATCTTTTTCCATACAGAACTGAATGTCATTGTTAAGCAGGCTGGTGGCGTTCACGAAACCACGGTTACAGGATATGAAGGAGTCGTCTTCTCCTGAGCAGTTGAGGCACTTGCTCTTGTACAGTCGAAGCGCGTTGCGGCGTTCTTCAGCCGAGACCAAGGGGATGAACAATGGCGGATCGTTTTTTGTTAGAGCCATCTCACTAGCGACGTTGTACACCTCTTGGAAGTGTCCTTGCAACGGCCAGTCACTGTGGTGCAACAAAAACGGGTCCCGATCGTCATTAGGTAGAGGGTCAACACTCATCACGGCGGCCGAAGAGCCCTGGCTCCACGAAGGGGTCACCGCCGAACGCAACGCCGAAGAAGCTACAGCACGTGAAACAGGAGACGAACTCCTAGCATTCGTGGAAGATACCGAAAAGAAATCGTCTCCATGCACCGCCGGCGTGTGCGCGAACGCACGCTTGTCCAACGCATCCCACATATCATCCAGACACGAAGCATGTCGCCCAAGAGGGGCTTCCATGGAGAGCTGCTCATCCTTGTACACCTGCCCAGACACTGCCGGAAACTGCTTTAACATGGAGTCTCGAACAGCTATCTGCACTTGCGCAACCGAAGGCTTGAACGCGTGGTGAGAAACCGTGACGGTCATGGCCAGAGCCTTAGGGCGACGAATGAATTCTCCGTAAGCCTCGCCGTTGGACACGCCAAAACTGCGAAGACGATCAATCCCGGAGCTCTTGTCTTGAGTGTCCCAGGCAGCCACCAATTTCTGAATGAAGAAGGCGTACGTCGAGGGCCCTGCCGGTTCCTTGCGCAGATGTTTTTCTACCTGTAGGAAGATGGCATCAAGAAATTCCAGCGTGGCACGGTTGGTAGTTTGGCCTGCAAACACAGCAGCACGGACACGTTTGCGCAACAATGGAAGCCATCCGGTGACCCAAGTGAAGGAATTGAAAGTCTGCTTGCGCTTCACGTCGTTTTTGTTGAGGATCTCTGTGACCACACCCTTGTAGCTGGACGCGAAACGAGCAAATTCATCAGCATCAGGACCGAGGGGCAAGCGTGTGACACTATCAAGTTGTTCCGGCTTCAATTTGTCCATCTTGTCTTGAATGCTGATGGTGTCGGCCTCCGCTGCGGCGGCGTCCGCAGCGCCCAGAGCCTCCTGCCTCGCTCTCTCTCCCGTGGAAGACAAAGGCAAGCCATCATCGTCCTGAGTCAACGGCGATGTCGTTTGACCCGGTGGCTCGACGATGTGGCCGGTCGCAGAGCTGGGATCAATCAGAATAGACGCACGGTGGAGGGGAGGGGTGTCCTCATAGTCGTGCATGCCGTAGTCGTTAGACCATTGACCTCGCATCCCTACAAAGCCGGGACGGAGCACGCCGGGTTCTCACCGGACCAGGCTCTCACATCACCAAGCG
>CACKRE030000482.1:185528-198967 GCA_902602495.3 Ectocarpus sp. CCAP 1310/34 | reverse complement strand
GCCAAAAATAACCAGAGGTAAAAAGAAAAAAACGGTAACCTGGTTGCCGAGTTCACGAAGTGAATTGGCTTGTTTNGGGGGGGGCGATACCACCAAAGGCTACTGCAACAGGGCTGGGGCTGCCGACGCTGACGGTACCACCCCAGGTCCGACCGGAACTGTCGGCGACATCGTGGCTGATGACGATGATCCTGACGTGACCCTTGCAGCGGCCTCTGCACGAACATCGCGCCCTACAGGAGCTCCTGAAAAATTCGAATCATGATCTTGCAGCGGTGTCAGATGCGTTCATGGCAAAAGAGATGGGGCAGGTGGTGGCATGCTAGGAGCATGGGAGGGCACAGGAGGTTGTACATTCGTGTCGGCAGCAGCATCCACAACTTGATTTGCTCGCAGGAGAGTGACTACTTGTTGCAACAGCATTTCAGTACGGGAAGCCGAAGTCGAGGCGTGTGATGCAGCATGGCGTGGTGACTCAACACGTTCGTCCAAAGGCAAGGAAGANCGCAGGAGAGTGAGTACTTGTTCCAACAGCATTTCAGTACGGGAAGCCGAAGTCGAGGCGTGTGATGCAGCATGGCGTGGTGACTCAACACGTTCGTCCAAAGGCAAGGAAGATGTGGGATGATCCTTAACGGCATGGGCAGGGGCATGGCGTTTCACAGCGGCTGAGTGTTCACGAAGTTGCATGTTGGCAAGTTTGAATGCCAAAGAAGACATGGTCGGTTGGCCTACATCAGCGGGCGGGCGTAGAACAAGCGGTGAAGAACGGAGCGTACCGTCTTCTGAAGCATCCTTGTTTTCCCCCAACAACCCAGAGCTACGAAAACCACCCCGATCATACATCACTTGCCTGTCACCGTGGCCTGGCTTCCGTCCTCCTTTTCCGCCTCGACCTCTGTCAGTGCTGGTCGCCCTGCTGTTGCCTCCGCTCCGGTTTTGGCTCCGGCTGCGGCTACGCCTAGACGAAGGCGAGTTTCCCCCGCTCCGGTTTTGGCTCCGGCTGCGACCACGCCTAGACGAAGGATTGGTGCGCTGGTGACGTTCTGCGCTCCGACTCCTGCTTCGGCGGTGGCGGCTCGCCGGCGAAGACCTGATAGGCTGGGTCCCCGCGGCTTGCCGTCGCCCGCCATCTCCGGTGCCGCGCCCTCGCGAAGACTGGGTGGAACGTCGGTGGTCTTCCGTCCCGCTCTTGGCCGTCGAATCTTGGTCACCCCAACAATCCTTCCAGCTCTTAGACGCAGGAGCCGACGACCTACTGCAGTCCTTGTCACCTCCAGGAACATGGGCAGGGCGTGAAGAGGCCGGACGGGAGGCCTACAGATCGTGCTTGAAATCAGTGGTCGAGGCCGCACGAGCAAGAGGCAGCTGGGGGTCGCCATCGTGGGTCACCATCGACGTTCCTTGAGGACCGCTACGAAAGATGGCACGACGGAGAGCGAGCAAAAGCCGGAACACGGACTGCCGAGGAGAAGGCGGAAGTTTCGCAATGTAGGGGGCAGAATAATTGTGCCCGAATGCAACGGTGTGGGAGTGGGGAAATTGAGCATTAACGAGTTGTTGACGACAGCCCATGCAAAAAGAGCTTCCATTTATCATCGTGAAACGTTACGTCTTCGGCTGGCATCTCCAGTGGGCGGGGCAGGAACGCTGTCTCGCCCACAAGGAACTCGTACCCCATGGCTACGGCCGCAGTAGATGCCCCGTCTTCACCACCGGCCGGACTGCCCAACGTCACCGAAAACTCCGGAGTAGCCGCCGCCTCCCGCCCCTTCTCCTTCGATGAGGTGGGACTGCGGGAACCAAGACTCACCGAAGCGCGCTGTGACTGTGATTGGGAAGGGGCAACAACACGACGATGGGGAGAGGGCGAGGGCAAGGCCGCTGCGTGCGGGACATGGGGGCGGATCTCGAGGTGATCCAACCGTGATCGGAGCGCCCCCTACTTCGCCAGAGTAGCTTGGACGTGCGCCTCGCGCTCCGCCAGCTCAGCTTTACGATCCTCCTCCTGCTTCCGAGCTGCCGCCAGAGCAGCCGCACGCTCCTCCTCCTGTTTCCTCGCAGCAGCAGCCAGGGCAGCCTCACGCTCCTCCTCCTGTTTCCTCACACCAGCAGCCAGAGCAGCCTCACGCTCCTCCTCCTGCCGCTGACGCCAAGTATAAAGGCGGTGAAGCCGTGGGCGGTAAATAGCTTGCTCCTAGAGATAGATGAAGTTTCTGTCGTTGACACACTTGTCCACTACCACGTGAAAATGGGAAAGTTGCTTGTTATTGCTGAGAGACAATCAGCAACGGTCTGAGATGAAGTGGGGACCCAGCTTCATCTCAGGGGGTACATAGAGTAGATAATCTAAGGCGCCAAGTATAAAGGCGGTGAAGCCGTGGGCGGTAAATAGCTTGCTCCTAGAGATAGATGAAGTTTCTGTCGTTGACACACTTGTCCACTACCACGTGAAAATGGGAAAGTTGCTTGTTATTGCTGAGAGACAATCAGCAACGGTCTGAGATGAAGTGGGGACCCAGCTTCATCTCAGGGGGTACATAGAGTAGATAATCTAAGGGGGTAGGGGTCAGAAGGGTATACCTCCTGACCGACCCACATCCAATCAGCAATAAGATGTACCCTATTCATGCTAGCAGCCACACTCCTGAACAATTGGATGTATCTCACAGTAGTTCATCATGGAGAATCATTATGCATCATGCGGATCCCTTGTCGCCGGACTTTGAGGCGATATCAGTTGGCGTTCATACATAGACTACCCGCAAGAAGGTATCATCAACGGAGTTATTTTGGGTGAGCCTCAATCAATGCGTACCTACGCACACAAAATACTTAAAATTTAGCAAACTTTTGGCGGGATCACCGGCCGCCACAGGAGGCCTCGCCAAACAGAATACTTATGCAATTTGTAAATGATCCACTCCGAGGAAGAGTGTAGATAGCGTCAGTCATGAGATGCCATTACAATAATAGAATGAGTTTCTCACCACACGAAAGATTTCTCTTTTGACATCCCTGAGATGTTCTCTCAGTGGATATATATCTCACTGTAGCTCATCATGGAGAATCATGATGCATCATAAGAACCTTGTCGCCGGACTTTGAGGCGATTTTTGGTTGGCGTGCACATAGACTACATACCCGAAAACGGCATCAACCCCCAAGTTTTGTGTAAGTCTCAATTCAATGCGGGCCCGGCCGATGGCCACAAACATATAGTCTAGATTGTACAAATGTACAATCTAACGAAGTTTGGGCGGGTCACCCACTGCCGCAGGAGGCCTCGCCACATCAATCATCATATACTTCCATAAGATCGTCAACTTCTAGGAAGAAGAGAACACTAGCATACTCAATCGCGAGATACCGTTCGTCGAGTGAATTTCTCGATATACACCATGAGATTTTTCTTGAGACTCCGGAGATTTTCTCATGGATCTCACAGCAGCAGTAGTGCATCATGGAGTATGCATACCATGAGATCACAAAATAAGAAAAAGATTACAGAAAAATGCAATGTTTACAACAGTTGAAGGCATGGTGGATCATGAGATCTCATAGTTCACCGTGAGGTTTCCGGAGGTGCTTCATGATAATAACTTATTATGATATTATCATCATGGCCCAAACATCAACGACACACACACTATACTACTATGAAAGAAACATGACATATTTCATGTTGCACTGAGGGAGATAATTTCACGGACCCTCATGGTTCCTCAATCCTCATGGTGCATCACATGGATGGATGGATGGATGGGTGGATGGATGGATGCATGGATGGCACACGGTGACATTTTTCTCATGGTGCACCACATGATGAGGCGCCTTTTTCAGAAAAGAAAAGAAGAAAATACTTCCTAAAGCAACAGGGTCACACAGCAGCAGCAAAGAGTCTAATTATTTTTTACTTTTTGCCTGAAACAACATTGGTTGAAGGACACACCAAAAAGAGACAACAACAATTAGTCTAGATGCTAATCATGTCAATAAAAATATACGAAGTAATAGATAAAGCCCCTGCCTAAGTTCCGCCTCCTCCTCCATGGATGACCGTGAAGAAGGCAGTGCACCACCAGAAGCAGCCCCTCCGCCGCCGTGGGTGGTGTCGGGGGAAGAGGAGGATGCCATGACGACGACTGTGTCGGTCTTGAGGTGTACAGCTAGCTCCTGTACGTATGTGCAGCGCGCACACAGCAGCAGATAGTTTCAGAAAGCAAATGAAAAGAGCGTGAGAGAAGAGATATGCATATGTATGTATGTATATAGGCTATACATACCATACGTATACAGCAGGCCAATCAACTCTGTCGCCAAATCTTTCACCTTTTTCGATGTCGTGCTATCTTGTGATCCAGGATATGCTGCCGCCAACGGAGGAACTACCGTATGTACTACGTGGACCTGCAACTGCATGTAATGTGCCCTCTTGTTGGTCCGCGACCCACCAGAGCAACATGTTACTGGTGAAATTGAGAGCGAAGCATGAAAGTGAAAGCGAGAGCCCAAAAAATTAAAATTCGGGTCCAGATGCCTCTTTCTTGCCATTTCTTGGCAAGTACGGGGCGGGCTCTTCCCGCAAATTGAAGGTCTCATCAGCAGCGTCACGAGCATATATATGCGTGTCATCGTCATCGGATGCTGCAGCTAGGAGCTAGACAAGTTGCTAGACTTCCCCAGATTGGCTATTCCTGCCTCAAACTGTTGCAGGGCGGTTTGTGGCCTCGGTCGGGCGGTGGGCTCTGCTGTAGCATCATCTGCTCGCCGCTCTAACTCACATCTCCACATCGAGAGACTCCCACAGGATGACCGGGGTATCTGCTTGTAGCTACGGGCTGGCCCTTCAATTCAAGCTACACAGCAAGCTCCACCTCTCAGCAGTAGTCCAGCTGCAGCGCATCGCGCAATCTCGCTCTCAATCAGATGCTTCGCTCTCAATTTCACCAATATGCTGTTCCAATCGGTCCTCGCATCCTCGCCCTTTTCAGCCTGAGGAAAATTATTTTCGACGGCGTCGCCTCGCCTCTTCGAACGGTACCTACCGCTACCGGTGCTGCTGGCAAACCACTCATTCACGTGTCAGCGCACCTTTTGTACCCTCTAGGATCCACGAACAGCTGCTGTTTCAGTTTGATGGAATTAGTGTTGGAATTAGTTGTTGAGACAACCCATCGTGCGTGTGCCCCATCCATGCTTGTACTTGTAGCTCGTTCGTAGTGCGAGAAAGGGAACATGCACGCGAAAAACTGAGCGTGCTTGAACACAATGTGGCGGTGCTCCACGCAAAGCTGCAATAATAGGCAACCAAACCCCCACGCCCACCTTCCGAACAGAAAACAAATGGGGGAGGGGCAAGCAAGTGCTCGACCGTTGAAAGTTGAACGTACGAGCGGTATATATACGGTACGTACGACCGGAACAATCGACCACCTGCTCTCTCTCGCTCTCTCTCTCTTTTCTTTTTTTTCTGCCTCTTGCAGGTGCCATGTGTAGGTGTGACAGGCGTGTGTTACTTTTCGGCCCACCGATACGTATTGCTGCTTGCTGTAGCCCCCCCTTGACACACACAACCAGCAACCGGGAAGCACAGATTCTCAACAGCAAGGGGCAGCGGCGCGGCGGAGGGCGAGGGGCACCGAGGGTCGAGAGTATTGTGGAGGCCAGACTCTGGCTCGCGCTCGCCGCCGGTGCCCAGCAGCCCGGCGCCGTTGTCGCAATCGGTGTGCCCCACCTCTGTGCAACAGCAGCGAGCGGGATCTTCACGCCGCTCTGCACATCAAGAAGGGGGCAGAGCTAGGTCGTCGGATCGTCAGAGGAGGTGCGTGAAGCGAGGGGGGCTAAGGGGTAGCGGGGGGTGAGATTACTGGCGTGTTGGCGTGGGGCACCCACCGATGCCGGGCGCGGTGTTGGCAGCCTGCGGTCACACCAGGTTCATAAATCATGACATGGTGTTGTGCCATCCAAAATCCACTGCGACATCGCCTACTGCTGCTGTGGCTGCTACGGCAAGCCGGGCTGACAGATGAAGGATATAGAGGCAAGAGAGGCCACGGGAGTTAGCTCTCGTGCTGCGATCTACTTGTGATGAACGCTAGACTATGTATGGGCCGTTTTAAACGGACCGACTTTTTTGTCAGATTTTCGACATTTGTCTTTCAAAAACCTGGAACCTGTGTGCAGTCATTTCAAACGTGTGACGTGGACTTGTGCAACTTGTGTCAAAAAAAATGACGCCGTCCGTGAGTTGTAGCGCTCACTTCGAGACAACACACACGACACAACACAAACCGCGGAAAACACGACATCATGGACACCGACATGGATATCACGACCACCCAGCGTGGCCGGCAGACCAAAACCCCGGCGAAATTCCAGCAGACGGGCTCTCTCGGTGCCGCCGTAGGCGGTGGAGGCTTGCTCTCCAGCATGATAGTGCTGTTGCCTGGCATCTCGGGGAACACTCATGTTACCACGGGAGGCGCTGCCGCCACCAACACTCAGAGCGAGGGTGGAGCACTCCGCCGGCGAGGGGTGGCAACCACTGCTCCTACCCCCCCGGGAAAAGGAAAAAACAAAGCGGCGGACGCGAAGCAACAACTGCAAGCCATCATGGCGGACCGCCGTTTTTCGGACGACACAGCAACAGCAGACAGCATCGTCAACGTTGGCAACAGCGACTTTCCACGTCATCATCAACGTCGGCCATGACCCACACACAACCCTAGCTGACTTTCTACGGTGAGGGGCACTCGTGGTGCAGACGCAGCAGCCCTCGCGTGCCTCTGCAAGGGTACTTTGGAAAGTGCTCCAAATACTTTGAGAGGGTTGTCAACAAGTTGGAACGAAGTGGAGCAAAGTTTTCGCGCCCAACTTCGTTCCAAATATTTTTGAAAATAATGGACAAACGCCTACATACAGGTTCCATTTTTTCGACACTTTCAAAAATTTTGACAAAAAGTCGGTCCGTTTAAAACGAACGGCCCTATGTAGTGTAAGTCAAACGATGTCCGGCCACGGCCACAGATTGCAAAGAAAGGCCCACGCTCTTTCTCCACATTTGTCCCTCCGATGCGGTGTTCGTGCGACAACAGGAAAAGGGTGTGGTCATTGTTGAGAGGCAAAATGAGCACTAGCAGACGAGATTGATACTACATGTGCAAGAGAGCCAGCGCACGCTTTCAAATACAGTCGTGGCTCCGTTAGAAGAGGGTGGTGTGACAACGGCTCTCCACCCTCTCGAATCGGAGCCCGGTGTAAGAGGGTTCTCCTGTTGAATGAGGGTGCTCCGTAGTAGGGTACCCTCTTGTAAAGGGAAAGTCGGGAAATCTCGAGCAACAAAGGCACTTTGACTACGGCACAGCGTACCAGTATGCCGTGTAGGTGTATAAGCATGTATGTAGTATGTAGACGATGTGTGGTGGACTGTAAGGCGCGTGTGGTGGGCTCGTTGCTCGAGTTCACACGCCCGAAGCAAGCCGGGTGATCGTGATCGTATCGGCAACGCTTCCCGTTTTGTTTTTTTCGTTCACGGAGTGTGGGAACATCTGCAGAGAATAATTGCCTCGCAGCCAACATGACGCAGCCATTGATACTAAATAGGAGGTAAAGAACATGTTCATGCCTGCATTTAACACGCGTACATAGTCTACAGAGTCGAACAACCACGTTACAATTTCCTCGACACGTCTGCCACCATGAGCAACTAACTTCATGTGAGTGCTGTAATTGCACCTACAAACGGTCTACCTTCCCCTGGCCCCTGGACCCTGGCGCACACCAACATACACACATACGTTGCCCACATTAATATAGGGAATCTACTACGCCGAGGAAAGCCCAGCACAAACTGGGCAAGGCGATTAACACGATACAACTTGAAAAGTTCATGGAGTCTCTGGAGCACCTCCCCCAGGAGGCGGTACCACCCACGCGGGACAACCCCTACGGAGGTCAAGAGGCCAGGAACATGGCATACGCACGAACGAGAAGCTCGCAAGGGCAAGGGGGGCACGCGTTCCTGAGAGCGGCTCCCACCGACCGAGCTCGAGAGATTCCATCGAACGAATTCGTCTGCGCGACGAGACGCGCCTTGGGAGTTGAAGAATTCTTGGCGGAAAGATGTCCCAGGTGCCACAGATGCAGGGAAGGCGAGATCATCACAACGGTGCACGCAAGGACCTGTCGAAGGGATGGAGCACAGGTCAACATGCACGAGCCGTTAAAATACGCACTATCGAGAGCACTCAACGGCCTTCGCGTCAAACACGACGTTGAAAGCGGGGCACCGTTCACGGGGGAAAGAAACCTGAGCATGGACATCGTCATCAGGCCAGGAGCCCTCACGAACGCATCTTCTCCGGGGTACCGCAACAAAGGAATACTCCTCGATGTCACACACGCAGACCCGCAAGCACAGGTACACTTGCGGAACGGCAGCGCGACCAGCGATGGAATCGCAGCCCAAGCATCCGAGGCGCGAAAGCGTCAGCACTACGCTCGTCCGGGACACGTGTCCTTTGACGAACGCAGCTTTAAACTTACCACCTTAGCCGTGGAAAGCTTTGGCCGCCTTGGAGAGGAGGGTTACGAGTTCATCGATGAACTTGCGACACATGCCGTGGGAGGAAGGGACGGAGGAACGATGGCTCTGAAAGGAGTCTTCAAGGAACGACTTCTTCAGATCGTTTCGGTGGCTACACAGGTGGCCATATCTCGGCGAGTGCAGAGGTACAAGCTCGCATTGCGCGGGCGTCAAGACGCCGAAAACAGGCGAACAAGATCGACCTCGGACCAGTCAACGCCAATGATATGGGGATGGAGTGTAGACGCATCGTAGAACGCGTTTTCGTTTGAAGTTGGCGTCTTGTTTGAGAGTAGATGTGACAGATTTGCGTAGAATAGGGTAAGATGTTATCATGAACGGAGATGAAAGGGCTTTTCCAACACGGAGATGTAGCATGGATCAAAGCATTTGTTGGATTTCAGCTTTTACAAGCGGACATCAACGCAGTAGTATTTTAGCAAGCTTACGAACGCATATAGGATACCATCAGGATTGTCATTGGTAAGTTGAAGAGGAGATACTTTTACGATGTAAATGACAGTAGAAATAAGTCCTACATATGTTGTTGTACTTCGTATTGGTTTAATATTCATGTAGAGTATGAGACATTAAGTGAAAGTTTTCTGAGGTACATCTGCAATTGTCGGAAGGCAAAAATAAATAAATAAATATATAGAGAACTATTAAGGTCTATCTGCGCTGCAGGTTTTGAACCATATGCTGAAAGGGACGAAATTCTAGCCTAGCACAAACAGCCCCCTGTTTTTTCTTGGCGCCGCGATATGTGTGTGTGTGTTCATGTGTGCTATATTCTGCCTTTATTGATAGCATCGACCGCACTTTATTGATAGCATCGACCGCACTAGTCTAACCAGCTAACCAATGAAACACGTTAGTCTCAGTGCGGCCGTGGTCTGGGACCCCATTAGGGGGCGCCATGGGGGAGACTAGGCTACTCTCCAGCCTAAAGATGAAGAAGGTAGCAGAAGAAAGCTGCACATGCTTACCCTCGGCTGCTAATTTTACACACGTGTTCGTTTCGGAGTGCTTTCATGCTTTCATCATCTTTGCACGTTCAACAGGGTTTTCGCCTGATTGAGAGCGGAGTATACGATTGAGAGCGGGAGCCAAAAAAATTGAAATTTCGGGTCCAGACGCCTCTTGCCATTTCTTGGGAAGTAGGGGGCGGGCTCTTCCAAGAAGCGGCGCAAATTGAAGGTCTCATCAGCAGCGTCACGAGCATATGCGTGTCATCGCGATCGGATGCTGCAGCTAGGAGCTAGACAAGTTGCTAGATTTCCCCAGATTGGCTATTCCTGCCTCAAACTGTTTCAGGGCGATTTGATCGCAGGCGGTGAGCTCTGCTGTAGATTCTGCTCCCCGCTGTAGCTCCACAACGAGAGACGCCCACAGGATGACCCCTTGTTGCTACGGGCTAGGCCTTCAATTCAAGTCACGCAGCAAGCTCCACCTCTCAGCGGTAGTCCAGCTACAGCGCATCGCGCAATCTCGCTCTCAATCAGAAACTTCGCTCTCAATCACACGAAAACCTCGTTCATCCTCCTTGTATTTGCCACCGCTTTCACCAAAATATCACTGTTCATTGGCAGCTCCTCTCTGGTCTGTTCTTCCTGCGGCGTTGTTGTGAGGAAGGTAGGTGTGTTTGTGTGTGAGTTAAACGCCGGGGGAGCCTTACACCAGCGACAGTCCCTCACTTTCAAGCCCGATAGTGCGGTAATTCCCCTCTTTAGTGGGGTGACTCCACTATATAGGGTCCGGTCTCTGTACAAGAGGGATACCCTACTATAGCGAATCGAGTCCGTGACAAACGATTTCGACCCCTTTGTGTCGGAGCCCCCTCTTGTGAGGTACCCTCTTATAACGGAGCCAGGACTGTAATTGAATCCATGTATAGACTACTATAGACCGAGCATTGATGTCACCCAAGGAACATGCCTATTTCACACCAGCCAGTGGCACACACAAGAGAGAGCAGCAGCACTGTGCCTTCATGAAACGTCTCTAACGAATCCCCACACCCTGCCGAAGTGTACGGAATGAACGCAACGTGACTGGTCATTCCCGCCATTCAAAACCCCAGGTTGAACAACGCCGTTGCTTGATGTACATGGTATTTGCGCGAAACAGCCACTAACTTAAACGTGATCCGCTGATCCTTCGCTCTCCGCAAGACCCAACGCTTTTTCCACTGCCTGGTCGCCGCGGCGTGACCAAACATTGCTCGTTGAGGGCGTAGACTAAAGTAGACAGATACCACAGCGATTGAAATATCACTACAAAACACGGTTCTCCACGTACGGCTCACGCGGAGAGAGCCTGCCCTCCCTTGACTGTTCTGTCGATGATCCAATCCAACACCGCTCGCGTACAAGGGAAGGACGACGCTCCAGAAACTCTATGGTACACTACAAATATAGGTTTCGTGTGTGCTACAGCAGTACGAGTGTTGCGCGCGACACACTTTCGTGGTGGTCCAAACGGTGCATCGTCCGGCCTCCCATATGAACACCGCGTGCGCCAATAACCGTAGCGAGCACCCACGCCATGCGGACGCCGATGTACTGCAGTGCACGCTCGACTGGCCAGAGAACTCTAGCAAGTACCCAACGATCCACTTACGCTGCTCTTGCCTAATACTTTTCAGGCGGCGAGAGTGTCCTGCAAACGACCCCACAACCCACAACACACCAAGAGACGACGAAAAAGTACCTCTATCCCGTAAACCACCATCTACAAACACACAATGACAACCCCAGTCCATACCCGACGGAGGGTCCTCCTAGTGAGGACGAAAGAGCGGTTCGCTTTCTTCAGGAAGAGAGCGATCGTTAACCAATAAAAAGAATATCATCACGCCGCATGTATGTTTCGCGTTGAAAGCTGCCCTGACGCCAGAAATCCCAGACGCCGCATCTGCAGTGAGGTAGAGCCAACCCGCGCGTAACAGAACGGCGACGCAATTCCTTCGCCCTCCCCGCCCCTCTACAGCTACCTTGCTTCGGCGCATGCTCCCCTCGACCGTTTGGTGTATGTAATACAACTCTCACACTACTGATGCAGGCCCCACGATATACTACTGCCTCTCCTCCAAATAATCGCGCCGCCGTCAACGAAACGCTTGGTCTACTTCTTTCCATGTCGACCGCCGACCGCAAAAGCCGAGTGATCCCCCCCTCGATCGTACGCCCATGCTCGGCACCCGTTTTTTCTGTCGTCGGCGTAAAATTCCTGCAGATTTACACTGTGCTAATTTGCTATTCCCTACAAATATCCAGTCCAGATCGCCCCTGGAAAACAGGGACCTCTACCCCTTGCCAACTCACGGGGGCGGCAGCAGTCCACTTCGCCCATGAAAAATAGCGACCTCTACCCTTACCAGCTCGGGGGGGCGGCAGACCGGCAGTAGTTTTTCCCCTTCCTCTTCTGCTTTCCGGCTCTATTGTTGCAACTTGCGACATTCATCCTACGCCCTACGCACCAGAGAAAGGGAAATAAATCCATGGTCTCTCCGGCAGAAATCTCGGCACGCCCAATCAGCAAAATAAATGAGATGTTGCTGTTGCGGGCGGCAGGCGCGTCAAAGTGCCTATAGGGGCTGGTAACAGGCGTCCTAGGCCGCGACCCCAACCTCATCGCCGACCGCCCTCACCAGGAAAAGGGTGAACACCACCAGCACAAATCGGGAACGGACAGCTCGAGCGCCAGCAGCAGGTAGAGGTACCTCGAGTGCCGACACGACGAGCGCGTTCTTCGAGTGAGTCACCCAGCGCCCAACCCCCATCCGCAAGAGACCAAACATACAACAATACCACGAGGAACACACCCAACTGTGCACCCGGCCTACGCCCAGTCCTCGTCGTCGTCTTCGTCGTCGTCGTCGTCTCTCCCCGAGCTATCGCTAACGCCCGCAAACCCCCCCGTGCTCTTCCGCCGTCTTGCGGTTTTCGGCTTCTTGCCCTTGGCCTTGACCCCCTTCCCCCTGCCGCCGACGCCACCTCGTTTTTTGGCTGTCGAAAGCGCGTCCCCCGCGCTCGCTCTCCTGCACGCACGGGCGCAAGCAGTGCCACCGAGAGGATGAGTTTCGTGGGAAGAATTAGGATATGTAAAACACACATTACCGGTCGCTCATGAGAGATTGATTGGACGGGAGGAAGGCGAAAGAGGGCCCTCGAGAAGGAGCGCGGGTGGTGCCGGTACACAAGCGGTTTACTCAATCCACGAACGGTTGTCAAGGTCAGATAAAACCAAGACCCCTCAAACGAATTAGCGAGAACGTGCTCAACACAAAAACGAGCGGCGTGGAACGTCACGAAATCCGAAAACCTCCCATGGAAATGCCGCCGTTCACATCTCTCCCTCCTTTCCCTTCCGCGGAAACAATCGTCGCGGAATCAACGCGCGAACTGCACGAAATCAACGCGAAATACCCGCGCGTCAACGGTGTGACGCAAACACCGCGCTTTCCCACCTCTTCTTGGCGCGCGCACCCCCGCTCGAAGAAGCCAACCCTCGCTTCTTGCCGCGCTTCTTGGGGGCGTTGTTGTCCGACCCCGAACCGGCATCGGTCTCGCCGCCCCCGCCGCCGTCTTGGCCGTCGGACACGGCCTCCTGCAGGCCCTCCCAGCCGGCATAATCCTCGGGGTCGTCCTGCGCGAGACGTCTCAACTCCATGTAGAAGGCCGACAGCTGGAAGAAGAAGCGCAAGGCATGGAAGGGAACGGTAGGGAGGGTTTTAGGAGGGTCGTGGAGAAGGAGAAAGGGGTTGGTTTGGACAAGAACGGCGTGGCTAGCGAGGGGCGGGGGGCGTCCTCGATGCACGGACATAATCCCACTTAGCCGGTGGGGGGGG
>CACKRE030000482.1:150492-162533 GCA_902602495.3 Ectocarpus sp. CCAP 1310/34 | reverse complement strand
GGGGGGGGGGGGGGGGGGGGGGGGGGGGGGGGGGGGGGGGGAAGGGGGTGCTCTGATGCTTTGCATGCCTTCGCGGTTGGACCATGTAGAGGTGATTCACCTGGGGGCACAGTACAAGAGTTGGGGGGAAGGAGTGGGAGGGGGAGAGCGTATTGATGCTTTCCGTGCCACCAGCGACACCGGCATCCCCCAGAACATCAACCAACCACCAGACCTTTTGCAATACTGAAGCCGCTTGAGTGAATCGTGGGCTGCAGTGAAAGTGCGGGCTTGCGGCGTAGATGAAGCAACCGCTTGTGACATTTTTGACAATGTACGCGACAAGCACAAAGGGAGCACCCGTTCGAGACAATGGCCTAATATTGAATGGATGCGTGAAAGCCTTCACAGAGTGAAACCTTGAGGAAACAACTCTGTTGGATGCTAGACTTGTTTGAGTCGTTTTTAAGCTTTTGTACACTTTTGAGAATATCAGTGTTGCCAGGCGGGACACATCTCTGCTTCGGTGATGTATTTCCCTGAATTTCGTTTGATTCTGCCCCCGCCTGACCAGTTGCATGGCCTTAACGAGTCAAGACTATGGCGACAGGTGTGGTGGTTGGTTGACGCTGTGGTGGGTGACGGTAGTGTTAGTGCCGTCGTGTTTTTTGATGTGTACGATACGGCCGCTGAATCAACACACACACGGCTTCTGGCCACCGGCGCAAGCAACCCGTCTCACCCCAACAAAAAACAAAACGAAGACACCAACACGCAAGGACACGCTGTGTGCGAGCAGTCCCCCCAAAACCCACCTTCCGAGATCGAAGCTGGAAACAGTGGCTCCAGCACCAAGAGGGTGCGAGAACACCGAACGATACACCCGCAGAGAGGTCTGAACGAGATCACTCGAAACCACCATGGTGGCACCAGTGGCGCCTACCTTCCTACAGGTAGCTTTGAAAGCTCGCGCTTTGAGAGTTTCGCCTAGGGGACGATCACTCGGACGGTTGCACACCTCGGCAAAACACTTATTTACCAATGCTTAGTACACTTCATCCCCCGACCCCCCGACAACCAGAAGCCAACAGCCTCACCTCAAAAGCGACAGTTTTGCCGCCGCCTCCCGCACCCTCATCGTCGCTTCCGGCCTCATCGCCGAACTCCGTGCTTTGTCTGTTGCGAGGTCATCGATAGGGGGGAGTGTTTGGCCGCGAAACGCTGCGAGCGTCTGGTCGAACATGGCGCTTGACTTTAGAGTCTGGGCTGCCAAGTGGCGTCGGTTGCTTTCTTCGTGTTGACGCGCCCCTCCATTCTCTGTGTGCCTCTGACGGCACCACTTACCACTTTCGCCAAAGACAAACAGCACCGGAAACAGAACCAACAGCACAATCCACACACACACAGGCAGCAGCAGCAGCAGCAACCACAACAACAACAACAACAACAACAACAACAACAACAACAACAACAACAACAACAACATATTCGTCATGACACCACACATACACAATTAGGGGTCTTGACGAGCTGGCACCCCAAACATACCCGATGAAGAGTGAAAAATATTTAGAGTTTTGACTTGCTTCATAGGTGGTAGGTGAGTTATGTTACACTAAGATAGCAGCGCCAGCAGCAACAAAACCCGCCAACAATAACGAAGACGACGCTAGCATAACAACCGCAATAGCAACAACAACGGCATTAGCAACAACAACGGCAACAGCACAACAACGGCAATAGCAACAACAACGGCGGCGATTCGTAGCACGACGTCGGCAACGCCCACGACACACACCACACCTGTTGGCGTGGGCGCGCTTCTGAGCGGTAACCTGTCGGAGAATGGTGCAGTCCACGCAGAACCACTCCTCGGGACAGTCCTGGTAAAGTGACAAACAGTACCAATCAATGAAAACATCAGTATCAGTGTCAGACAGCAGTGTCAATGTCAAAACAGAGCCAAAACAGTGTCAAAACAATGTCAGCCAGCAATTTCAGTGTCGATCAGTGTCAAACAGTGCCAAACAGTATCATAACAGTGTCAAAACAATGTCAGAAAGCAGTTTCAGTGTCGATCAGTGTCAAACAGTGTCGAACAGCACACATGTATCAGTGCCAAACAGCAGTATCAGTGCCAGGCAGCCATAGCACAGGCAGAGGACTACACCAAAACCATGTTGGCACAGTAGCGAAGCTCAGAAACATCTTGTACGCTTACCAGGGAAGGGCCTCAAGAAGAAAAACAAAGGCGCCGCACACAACATGTTGGCACACGTGCCAAGAACGAAAACATAGGAAGGAACTGCCTCACGCAGAAAAAGCAAAGGCGCCGCACACAGCATGTTGGCAGGCGTAGGAAGAACAAAAACATGGGAAGGAAAAGCCTCACGCAGAAAAGAAAAGAAATGCGCGGAGCAGACACACAGGAAAAAAGTTAACAATATACATACATATATATTTGCACGTACGGAAACGATACGTGAAGAAAAAAAAAATGATGTGCATGAATAAAAAACGCAAGATCGAATTGCGGCGGAGACTCAACCTCCTTCACACGCAAGTTGAAAAAAGCTACACAAGGCTAACAAAGGTGATGTGTGTGAAGTCGAGGTACCACAACGAAATGAGGCATGCATACAGGAGCGGGGAGCCAACACCCATCACGACACCATGAAGCAGAGACAAACCACAAAACCAAAACCAAAACCGTGCACAACACGATACGCCGTAGAGCATGTAGCAGCGACAAAAAAAAAAAAAAGCGTCACTAACGCGAAGAATCAAAACGCATCGAGATGACACAAGGTTCGAAAACGACCGCAGGTACGAGCCACAAAACGAACTATATCATATCAGGGGCTAACAAACACGTCACAAGCAACAGAAACACACACAAAAAAAAACAAGGACAATCGACGAAACAACCACGCAAGCACGTGCGTGACCGCGGGCTTGAGGCTCCTCGGCAGAAACGGCGAGACTCTGTTCTGTAGGCAGTTGATGCAGCAGGGGGAAGACGAAAGCTGGGGTGCTGGAGAAAAAAAACAATGACAGGACAGGAAACCTTCCAGCTATTGTACCACGAGAAACGAAAGAAAGCACGAGATTTTTCTGCGCACCTCCTGCGAGGTGATGCCAACGCAGCGGCCGTGGAACCAGCGGTGACACCGGTCACAGTCGAGCATCATCACCCCGCCCTCCTCGCCCCCCGTGCCCCTACCAGCACCGCCGCAGACGCACAGGATGCGCTCCTCCTGTCCCCGAACCGCCCGCAAGGGAAAAAAAAAAATGGAACGAAAATGTAAGCGGAGGGAGCCCTGCATGGGATAGGACCGTGACACGACCTGGTAGGCTGGACTGCTGCGTAAACCAAAAGCGCATCACTTTGCAACACGTATTCTTCGCCTTTCCACCTGCATGGATACAAAAAAACGTTTTTCATGCTTGCGTTCGATTCAGCAAGTGCTGTTACATGTCTATTTTTGAACTATTTGGCGCCTCAAACGACAGCATCTGATTTCTGCCTCCTTACCGACAGTGAGCGCTGATCAAAACTGACGAACCAAAAAATAAAGAGATAAACCGTAGAACCTAACAAGCGCCTCCATCTGCCCCGCGAAGTTCGCATCCTCCCTTCAGTATCCCTCGCGAGAACAACAACAAGATTCCATTTTTGTAGGAGTTACAGGGTTAGGCCGGGGTTACAAATTCCCCCCCCCTCTACTTCACAAACAGCACATCACAACCTCTTCAAGGCGCTACAACCTCTACCCGTCCCACACTCGCCCACCTCGTCTCCCGGCTCCCCGCCCTTCCTCCCCTCGGTCGCCTCGGGTAGAACCATCGGACACTCCCTCTCTCGCCTTTTCCATTCGCCGGATCGTCGACGTCGGGGGCACAAAACACCCAACACGTCGTAACAAGACCAAAGAGTTCTAGTCTAAAATAGTCGATTCCGTGCATCTCAGAAAAAAGTGGGATGTATTCCTTGAGAACAAAAGAGCTGACGATGGTGAATATAATTTGTTGCAACAACGTAAGTGGGATGGAGGCACGTGTTCCGGTCGGCGGTGACAAACTTGCTCATAAATAAGGAATATTTGCTGGATGAATGAAGCCCACAACTAGAATCACGCCAAGCGAAGCAGCCAAAAGAAAAAAACACAAACGCGACGAAAGAGTGCCGCCGCCCCCTTCTCTAGAGACGCTCAGGATAACTCAACTACCAGCTCCAAGATGAGATATCCTTCACAACAACGGTGACTCATGATGTAAAACTATAGAGGGCGTGTCCTCATGGCCATGCATGCCGCAGTCGTTAGACCATTGACCTCGCATCTTTACAAAGCTGGGAACTAGCACGCCGTGTTTTCACCGGACGAGGCTAGCATATAAGGGGAGGGAACAAAATATGGTTAACCGCGTTGAAGGCGCTTCAAAAAACAAAACACGTGCGACTAAAAAGCGGCATTACTGCTGTACCTGGTGATATCCGCCAAGCCACCGGCCACCCGTCCGAGGACATCCATGGCCATGAGGCAGTACTGCTGGTCCCTCGCGCCTGAAGTGCCGCCTTTCTGGTCCTTGAGGTCCTTCACCAACGCGCCGCACCTGAACCACGACAACCATAACACGGCAAAAATCACCATTACTAACAAGGATCAACGACAACGTCAACATCCAACAACAACACCAACAACGGCAACAACAGCAACGGCAGCAACAGCGACAACGGCGCCGACGACGAAAATGACACCAACAACAACGACACCAACAACAATGCCAACACCAATACCATCAACAACAAGCAGCAACACCTAAGACGACATAACACACTCACAGAGCATGAAGGAGAAGCTCCGCCGCCGGCCACTCCGGAAGCAACACAGTGGCCAGGAGGTCGTCGACGGTATTGGCCAGGAGCGGCTGGAAGTTGGCGCTCTCCTCCTTGCCGGCACACCTTGACACGACACCCGTAGCACGACACACCGAGCGATCGGTCGCGATCCGAACGACAGCAGGAGACGCGACCCATGAAAAGCTAGCTTCACCAGACGATACGCTCGGGGGCAAAAGGAGGAAGACTCTCCCTTGCTGAAAGCGGTGTGCTCCCCAGGCGGCAAGCCAATCTACCAAGCACGCCAAGAGCAGTACTACCAAAACGTATCGATGCGAGTACGAGTACAGACGTGCCAACCACAACGACACACAGAGGGAAAAGGCACTCCCCGCGTACGCTTAGGACACCATTGTTTTCAGGAGCATGTCGCCCCTAAGCATGACGTCGCGGGGGTCTACAACAACAACAAAACAACAACAATACCTGGAAAGGAACCGCGAGACGAAGTACGTGGCCGCATTCCTCGCAGGGTTGAGGCCGCTCTGCTGCTGCTCTTGCTGCCGCTTCTTCTGCAGCTGCTGGCTCCTCCTCCTCTCCGCCTTCGAATCCCCCCCTCCTGCTCCTTCCCCGGCCTCCGCCACTGAAACGCCGCCCGCCGCTTGCGGGGGGGAAGTCACGCAAGACTGCACCATGAGCATCACCAGGGCGGTCAAGTTCTGGATGTAACCGTCCGTGCCACCTGGAGGGGACGTAAGTGAGGGGGGGACGGGGGGGGAGGCACCATCGATAGAGGGGGGCTGAGAATATATGAAATGAGCGTAAAGCTGCAAAAAGTACACCAGCGAAAAGGAAAAACAAAACGCGTGTGTGTGAGGGAGTTGACACTGGCAGAGACAGAAGCGCGGTAAAAGAAAACAAGGTGGAACAGCACAGGTCAAAGCGGCTATGCATAGGAGTAGAGTTTGGAGGGTACACCTCGAGCAAAGGCGGCAGCATGACATCAGAAGGGGGTGCATCAGGGAGCAACAGGGTTACGAAGTCAGACAATATGTGCCAAACAGATTTGTTGTCAACCACTGATACCGCGGGGGCATTTGGCGAGACCGCAGTAGGTGGGAGAGAAAGCAGAACCCAGCGTGTGCAACATTGGGGCGAGATGACTAACTCGATGGGAGCGCACGCACACGCTTCTCCTTTTTCGAAAACAAGAGCTAAAAACTTGGGTAGAAACGAACAAAAGGAGGGGGGGTCAACAGATGAAAACGCTCTCCAGCGGTGCTAAACGAAAGGGATACACGTCACGACCAACGACGAGAAAGATAGACATGGTTGTGTCAAGGGAGAAGAGAACGAAGGCACAGCCCGACCACCGACACTACCAGACAACGTAGCAGCAGCATCCCCCAGCATCGAACGCATCGAAACGCTGTTGTGGTTTCGTGATGAGAGCTTGCCGTTCCTTATCCTTACCGTTGGCCCCGCCGATGGCATCGGGAACGTGGGCGATGCGGAAGGTCCTCAGCTGCCGCCTCCCGGTTGGCATCTTGAGCAAGAGCCCGAACACGTCTTCGATCAGCAGGGGGCGAAATGACACGTACCTAACACAAACCATGGGGTGGGGGGGCACTCATGCAAACGCATGCCGTAGTCGATAAGACCGTTGGACCCGCATCTCTACAGTGCAGGAAAGGCTTCGTCTCACAAGGGTCACCCAGAAGCTGGCTATCATCCTTGCGCTTGCTGGGAGGGGGGGACGCTCATTGATTGCTTGCCTTGCCTTACAGACGTGACCATTGACGAAGCCTTGGCAAGGTTTCCAAACGGTTGTAAGCCGTAAACCGTACAAGGAGACACCGGTACCCCACGAATAACAGAACCAAACTCACTTTCGCGACACCGTCTGGAGAACTCCCAGCGCTCCTTGCTGCAGGGGCTGCAGTCTTGACGTCCCCTCCCCCCGCCTGTCTGCCGGCGAGGGTGCCTCCAGCACGAGGCAGGTCTTGCAAGCGCTGCATAGCTGCAGAAGCACGTTGTCCTCCAGTCTTACCTGTTAGCGTCATTGTGTTCCGAACGTGTGGCATTCCATGAGCGGAACTAGAGGAGTGCAAGTCAGGACGGTACCGTAATGAACGTCGCATTTGGAACTCGATTGGGCGTTTGCGTTCGAAAGCCTTTTCACTGCAGGTGCGCTGGAGAGCAGGGTGGTGGATGGAATTCAGAGGACTATCAGCAGTATAAGAATCTACCATCCACCATAACGACAAAAATAAACCGCCCCCGCCCCCGCCCCCGCCCCCTCCGTTCGAATAAAAAAAAAACATCCCATCATTACCAACAACAACAACAACAACAACGTTACCGTACCCGAGACACGAGCGAGTCCAGCAGCCCCAGCGCCTCGTACGCCTTGCCCAGCGCGCCGCCGGAGACAAGCTTCCTAGAAACTTCTCGCAGCCGCCTCTCTAGCCTCGAGTCGTCGAAGTCGTCGTCGTCCTCATCATCGTCATCGACGAGACTCATCTTCTGTTGGGCCCCTCCCTTGCTACCCCCACCCCCTTTGGCCTTCTTGCCCTTGGCCTTGCTGGAGGAAGACCTCCCGCTGCCCTCGGGCTCTGCTTCGGGGTTTGTTAGCGAATCGACGCGAAACCGGGTGTACAAAACAAGTCGATGGAAAACCGGATCACAGGCTGTACAGTCGTGCCAAAAAACGCAGAGGAGACAAGAAAAGGACAAACGCGTAAGCAAAACCCCGGAATGCTATTCTGAAATATTAACAACTCCTATCTGTGGAAGAGATACATTAGCTGTGTACATAGTCGCAAGACAAATAGATACTCCGTACGCTATTTACTGTAATAAAATGACAATTGACTATTGTTAGGACAAGTCAAGGAGCGAAGACGAGACCGTGCCACTCTTAACAAAAATCATCTGATCTGTTCACTACTCCAGGCGTGCACTTGGAAACGTGAGTGTGTCGTTCGTCGTGTGCAGTATGATACCAGTTAAGATCCGCAACACTGCTCAACAAGAACATGACAACTACTACTCGCCGCGGCCGCGGCTGCTGCCCTTCACGGCGGATGCTCTACAACAACATGGCTACGAATATGGAGGTTCTTCTGCCGTTCATGTTGACCGCCTTTGCTTCTGTTCCCCCACGCAGAACAAGGATTGAACTTCATTCTAAAGCATAAACTAGCTGCTAACCACCATGCTAACCTATGGATACCAATCCTGTCTAATGCGTACCACCACGTACACTCATCACACAAGTCGTTCGAATGTCGTATTGAAAGATTACAAAATGAGCGAGAAATAGCTGCTCCAAACTACAGCACCTGTTGTGAAGTTCAAAATGTAGATTCAAATATATCCAAGTAAACCAGCAGGCTGTCAAAGGGCACTGCGCCGCGTTCCCTGTGAAGGTCGTACAGTATTTTATAACACACAACATAGCGGAGGGTTTCTCACCGACATTGTTGTTGTTGACCCAGTAGTGAACTACAGGAGATGTATACTAAAACTTACCTACAAACACGAATCCTTTTGGAATTAGCACCACCTGGTGTCACTGTCATACTTCGGTTAATAGGCTTAAACAGACTCAACATAAGCTGAGTTTCCAGCCGGTTTCCTTCCACTCCTTGAAAAGACTTCAGCGCCCCCCTTTCGACTGCTGAGTTGATATCTCGAACGGGTAGCCTTTCAGTCTCTGTAGATTTTCTAACAACAATTACTTCCATGATGCAAAAAAAAAACTCCGGCATCGAGACACAAGGGCTCAAACCTGAGTTTCCGCCGGTGCTGCCATCTCCCCCCTTCGCGATGGACATGGCTAACGCTGGGTCGAGCACTGGTGCGACATGCCTCGCAAGGTGGTGCCTGCGGACCGCAATCATCACCGACAGTTTCACATTTTCCAGCAGTTCTTGTTACCGTAGGGCTCGCGGCGAGACATCGATCATTTCAGCTTTTACTGGTTGTTCCTGCGCACAAGTGGAGCTCCCTCCCTCCCTCGTGCCCCGTAACACATACAGGGGGGGTCTCTGTTTACTGCCGGTGTGCACCGGGCACATTCACCGGCACTTGACCGTACCGGCACTATCCAAAGTACTGACAATGACTTGGAAATTCCGTTTGCGCCCGCCGAAAACACCGGCACTATACCGTACCGGCAATTTACCGTACCGGCACTATTCAAAGTACTGACAATGACTTGGAAATTCCGCGTGTGCCCGCCGAACACACCGTGTGCCCGCCGAACACACCGTGTGCCCGCCGAACACACCGGTATTATCCCGGGTAGTGGCGACACTCAACCGGCACAAAACAGGGACCCACCCCCCTCTGAACCGAAACGAGAACATTGATCACCTGAACAATCCGATGCAGTGGTCGATCAGCTCGTCCGAGCACAGCTTGCGGTCAAGACCCGGACACGTGACGATCATGAGGCAGACCAGGCAGGCCTCAAGGGAGTTCTCCACGCTGGCGAGTGCCTCCGGACCCTCCTGGCAAAAACGGACGAAACAGGAACGCATTAAAAACGTACTGGTCAAGCCGACTACGGATACAAGAATAATTTGGTAAGGCGGCGAAACAGATACACATGCATAAAAGTATCTACTGATCAAGCCGGCGAGACAGATGTAAATAAGAAGACGTACTGGTAAGTCGACGAAACAGATATGCCTAACAAAGTCACAGGATCAGAGACCACCACCCCAATAACAAAATCATCATCAACAACAACACCGATTCCAAGCACGCGCAAAACCGCTTTCTCTCGCACCTGCCCCCAGCGCCCGATTCCTTGACCGTCGCTGCAGGTGGCCGCCATGGGAAAAGCGTCAACAGCAAGCCCTTGCCGCACCTGATCAAACACAAGGGGTTACAGCAGTGTGTGTTAGCAAGACAGGTAGAAAGCGGAGCTCTTAACCCCCGCCCTGGCGTTCGGACCCCCCCCGCCCCCGACACGAGCATCCCGCGCGAACGGCAAAAATTTCACCGGAATATTCTTGCGGCGACTGTGTTACAGAACGCATATAGATGCGGTGCTTTGCTTTCCAAGAGGAATCAGCGAGCAAAAACCACCACGGCTACGACTATCGTCGTCGCCACTGCCCTCTGGACCAACAGCAACAAAGGAAGTGCTCAGAGCAGCAGGAACGGCTGGAACCGCACAGCCAACGCCCGTGACAAGAAGCACGGTCCACAGAAGAATGACCACACCAACAACAACAACGACGACGACGACGACGACGACGACGACGACGACGACGACGACGACGACGACGACGACGACGACGACGACGACGACGACGACGACGACGACGACGACGACGACGACGACGACGACGACGACGACGACGACGACGACAACCATTCGCAAAGTCAGTCAACCTGCTCTTCCATGAGTCTCAGTAGCAAAGCGAGGGCGTCCACGCTGGCCTCGGCCACGGCCCGTCCCGCCGTAGCCACCGCCGTGTACGCGCGAGACACCTCCCGCCGGAGAAGCCCCGCAGCCCCGTCGCCTCCACCACCTCCGCCTCGGCCACCGCCCCCTGCCTGAACGGAGGATGACGATGCTACCGCTGCTGCTGATGCGGCGGCAGCGCCGGTGGCGGGCTCATCGGTGCCGTCGAACTGCCTGGACTTGCGCCGCTCCATGCCGCGCGCCTCATACGCCTTGATACGAGAAACAGCAGTCGACAGCGGAAAGAAGACCAAAGAGATGGATGGTAAGGGCGGAGTGAGGTATATTGGTGCGAGTGGAAAACGCGATTGTCGCGTTCGCAAGTGGCTACGGCTGAAGAACCGGGAGGGCCGCCGCAGGACGGCTGGAGAGGCAAACAAACGCTACAACACACCGCTGGCGGCAACAAAACCCAGCTGTTGCTCGCCCTCCTCTCTTGACCCGCCCCACCCCCTCTGCCTCCATCCCCCCCTTTCTTGCCTCCCTCTCCCTCCGCCTCTCTTCTCACCATGATAAGCCCATCCATAAAGTCGTTGAACTTCGACGCCGCCGACCCGTGTACCCCGTCCTCCCCCTCCTTCGCATCCTCTCGCGACCTGCCGCCGCCGTTGCCGCTGCTGCTGCTGCTGCTGCTGCTAGTGGCCTTCTTTTTCTTCTTCTTGATCAGAATCACCGCCGATGAAGGAGGCGCCACCTTTCCGCCAGAGGCAGGGGCGGGGCCACGAGGAGCGCCTGCGGGCTCAGCGGCGGGGTTGACCACCCTGGTCTTGCCCCCATCGCCTTCGTTATACTCCTCCTCCTCCACCTCGTGCTCTCCCTCGTCGTCCTCCTCCTCCTCGTCCTCCTCCTGTTCCTTGTCCTCGTCCTCGTCCTCGTCCTCGTCCCCCTCGTCCTCGTCCTCCTCGTCCTCTTCCGGGCTTTCCGGAGGTAAATGCCGGATGATCTCGGCGTGCTCCATGTCTTCTTGGTCGCCATCATCGTACAGCTATTGTGCAACAAACACATCATACATGTAAAAGAGGAGGAAGCGGCAGCGCGCACGGGGGGTAAGCGTAGCAAAATAAATATGCGTGCCAAAAAACCATACAGTAGTTGTTCGCCCACTATCGGTGGTCTAGATATTAATATTACCAGAAGAATGTGACAAAATAAACACGCACATCAATCACAATACCAGGTGCACGATGGTAGGTCCTTACATACGCTCCACTCGTATCTCAGTCTCGCTCACCACGTGATAAAGCACCTCGCCGCTGTCGACCAAGACGTGCGCGTAGGCCACGGTTCCGTGGTAGGGCACGCCGCTGAAGGTCTTCCAGATTTCTCTCCCCACCTGCGACATATTTTATCACGGAAAATTTAACGCATGTCAACGTTGCCGTGGGTCGAAAGAGTTTTCTCATCTCCGGTGGCCGACTTCCTCTAGCAGCCGCCCCCGTCTCTGCTGCATTGGATGGGCCGCTCCCATGCGTTTTACTACGACGGTCGGTGCGGGACGAAGCCCACTTTATCCCCGTTCTTGTGCGACAACAACCACCGTTGCTGCTGGTCGACGCACATGGCCTCTGCTCAAACGTGCGATCGAAACAATCCAATCAGTGACAAGCTGCGCCCGAAATGACAGAGCTGGCTCAGGCTTCGTGGGGACGCTATCTCTAGAGGGCAGACGCGGCAACGCCGACACCCATCACCCCCCCCCCCCCCCCCCCCCCCCCCCCCCCCCCCCCCCCCCCCCCCCCC
>CACKRE030000482.1:125953-142215 GCA_902602495.3 Ectocarpus sp. CCAP 1310/34 | reverse complement strand
AGAATGGACTTGGTGCAGAGGTCCTCTTCCTTCTCTCCTGCGTGTAATCCTGGGGGGATTACCAAATCCATCTTCTATAGCCCCTTTCCCCTACCAGTGCCTGTGGTTAAAGGGGGAGAATCCTCAACGGCGATGGGCATATGGCACTCGCGCAGTGACTTGAGGACTACTCGAACCATCCTGTTATGAAGGAAGGTTGAGGCGCCGGTCTTGGTGCAGACGAGGGAGTGGGCTCGGCTCAAGCGGTCCTTGCATGGTAACAATGCACCTGCACCACAAAGTTTGCCTGTGTTGCAGTCTGCTCGATCGTGACTCCCCAGTACACGACCGAGTGACCCTCGATATAGATCAGGCAGCATTCTTTCATCTGCTGACAACCCTTGCGTTGTCAAGCACGACAAAACTCCCTTGCCTTTCGCTTCCTCCAAGCGGATCAACTGTGTGTGTGTGTGTGTGTGTGTGTGGTGTGTGTGTGTGTGTGTGTGTGTTTTCCGGCACCATCTGCCGTCTTTCAACAATAACCTTAAGTTGGACGGTATGCTAGACGTGCCTGGGAATGCAGTGCAAGAAACCGTTTCGAAATCGGCTCATATTTCAAGGACATATGCCCAAAAAGGTGGATCGGGGGGAGTGGAAATAAACAGCCAAAAACCAGCCCGACCGGGAAAACGCCTCTTCAGTTTTTTTGGCGCTTCGCGCGAAAATTCATATAATACGTCCCCGCCTAGCCCTACCTATGGGCCCTCAGCCGTGAGTTGGCTGAATTATTGCAGTGGTACTTTCTTCGGGAGCAACGTGATTGATTGATTGTGCACACCGACAAGCGTACTTTATGACAAGGTAGGTGGTAATGAACTACTCTCCTGCGATACTTCTATATATCGCCACATCTGGAGCTATGTGTTCGAGACAACATACACATCCAATCGTCAACGTTGTCCCGCAACACCACTCGGAGGACGTACTGTGGGCCAATCCTCCGCACGCTCGTTATAGCCGAGGCGTTGGCAAACAGTCCAAGAATACAATTGTTCCTCGAAACATCACAACCTGTGCCTTATCTTCACTCAAGGCGCCTACTCTTGTTACGTAAGTTGTTTTAGACACTTTGGTCGTCTGGTGAACGAGCCAAGTTTCGTCTCCAACCTTTCATGGGACAGCAGCAGCTTGCAAGTGTTGGTGCAAGTTGACACCAAGCGAAGAGGAACTTTGCTTCGCAGGCAGCCACATAGACAACGTGACCTTGTACGACGGACGTTATGTAACAAGCACAACCCTTGGCCGGCTCGCGGCAAACCTCCCTCTGCATACGCATGCCACGCACAAGACGTTCTGTTACAAGCCTTTGTGGCAACGTTTACGGAGTATGCTTCACTCATAGTAATGCTGTACGGTGGTGGTACTTGCATGGATGAATACAGCAGTAGAAAAATCGAAAAATGCACCTCGAAGACGCTGTCGACAGACCCGCCAACCCGGACACCATGGCTGTAGGGTCACTCATCACTCACCAGGTAACGACGGTCCCGCGGTGAGGACGAACGTATTTGATCCTCTCTCTCCCTCTCCAGTAGCTCACTGCTGTGACATGTGGCCTCACAAGAGCAGCGGCAATACAGGATACCACAGCAGTAGCAGCAGTGACCTTTGGCTGATCGTCTTGCTTGGCGAGTAAGAGACGTCCCCTCTGTCGCTAATTCGCAGTCCAACAGCCAAGATGTGCCGCAAAGGTCGTCGAGATATTGGTACCCCTTGACGCCGTAGTTGCGAGAAGGCTTGGCAACGGCGGCCTCGACAAGGGACCCACACAATTTCTCACACTGTTTCTCTCGGGCTAGGTCTCCCCCCTCCGTACTGCTCCCTGTTCGCAAGAGGGCGCAATCTGCTGTTTGAGTGCTGCGGAGGGGGTGCGCATACAAGAGATGGTGAAAAACGGGGCGGATATGTGGTACTATGCCACGGGACCCTCGTTGAATTTTTGAATTTGAATTTGCTTCCACACACGGGGGCGGTTGCCTGTTTGAGACCTTCCTTCTTCCTTCTCTCGCCCGCATCTCTCTCTTTCTCTCTCTCCGGCACCCTCTGTGCCCGAAGCCATCAACGAGACCAAGTCTACGGAAAAGAAGGACGCGGTCCACGCGAGGATTGAGCATTCCCGGAGGTTAGCAGCACCTTCTTCCTCTGCACCGCGTAGAATTGAAAGGTTGAGGCCGTCTCGCTACCGGACACAAATGTCGTCGAAGGGACTCGATGCTTTGCTGGCACTCCCCAGCGCATCTCTACTGCCCCGTGATGGCAAGAGTGGAGCAGTCGACGCGAGGTCTACCGCTACGCTTGGCGATCTTCGAGACGCTAAGGCTACGGTCTACGGTGAGGGCTCCTATACAGCGGGGTGTTTGTGTTGAGCAGGTCTCGAACGAAAGGGAGCAACAAATTCGTAATGGCCAACGGCCCGCGACCAACACCGCACGGCGGGGTGCCGCAGGGATAACGACAGCAGTAGACCGACGACTGCAGGTGGTTGCTTGTGCCGAGCGAGCGTGCAACAGGAACATTCGGCAGGAAACATGCGTTCTCCGGCTGTGAGAGCTACTACAGAGCATCTGTACTCCAAAAAATCATCAGTAAACTCGTTTCGCAAAATGCGTTTAGATATCCCCCCCCCCCCGCCTCGGTGTACGCGTACATACATACAGGATATAGGTCTCTCGTGGGTAGCCTCGCAGCCTACTTAGGGCCAGGTCATGGGTTCGAGTCCCGACACAGTGATTTTTTTCTCGCTAATGAAATCCTGGTCTCCTTTGGAAGCGACGCGCTGCAAAGCTCGTTGTTAGTAAGCTTGATCGACTTCATAAGTCGCGAGGGCAGGGATTGCTGTACCCTTCTCGCGATAAAAATATCTCGGGCAGGAACCGCAGGGGGGGGTCCAACCCCCCCCCTCCTATGTGACCCCAGTAGGGTCGTCTAGCTGGTAGAAGTAGAGGAAAGGGGCGAGAGGGGCAGACGACAGAGTCCAATGATGGGAGAAAAAAAAATGTATATATATGGTATATATATAGCACATCCTTGCCACGGATTGGACTTTGGATTTCGGGTTTGGCCGACCCGTTCTCGCGTACACACCGCCTTCCGGAACTCCTGCCTACTTTTTGCGATGTCCAAACTCACGTGCCCAACAATGGCGGAAGTATTAATCAATGCGCTCAGGGGGGGCGCATACATCCTCTCGGGTGCGTTGGTGGTGGAGACACAAGAACGATGTCTTCTCCAAATTTAGGAGTAACATTTTATTTTTTTGACCCCCCAATGCAGCCATATTGCAATCACGCCCTTACGCGTACAGCATCGGAAACAACAATCACGAAAACTCTCGACTGATGAACTCTGTGCTTGTTCTCTCACACAAACGGAAACAAGCAAGACAAACTCACACGGATACACTTGTCTCTCTCAATACGGTATGGAACCCTGCTCCCGCCTCTGGGTGGATTCCAGCCCTCCCTCCAACCCTGAACGCTTGGTCATCTATTTCCCTCGAGTTTGTGTATCTGCGAAGCTGTTTCAACCCTAACCCTATCCCTAACCCCTTGGCACAGCAGTACCCCAATAAATCGGTTTGCCCCAAGAAACGTTCGCCGCTTCTGCACGGACGGGATGGGCTGCAGTAGTCTTCACCTCCGTGGCCCTCCATTAGAGTTGCAACCAGCAACACGGAAAGACACCACAGCTCCGGAAAAGTTGCAGAGCTTCATCTAAATCTCTGCGGGCAATGACCAACGGCATCGACACCGCTCTGCATACAGGCGCACGGCAGTACTCATGACTGATGTTCCGCACCACAACGCACAGAACTTTTATGCTTATGCTTTTTCGGCCAAGCCTGTTCATCCCGCCGCTCATAGCGATTCCCGAGCCTGGCCAGCGGAAGCCCCGTGTGCTCCGATCCGGCTCTATGGCGATGTGAGCGATTTATATGATGTATGGATAACGGCATACCAATCATGAGCACACACCCCATTCTCTCTGTCGCTTTGTCTCTCTCTTTCTCTCTCTATCTCTATCTCTATCTCCCTCTCCCTCTCCCTCTCTCTCCCTCTCTCTCTCTCTCCCTCTCCCTCTCCCTCTCTCTTCGTCTCTGCTATCCCAAACAACGACGTGGCAGACTTCTGGACAACCCGGTGCACCAACTGCCCCGCGGCGCTGGACGCCCTGGACTCGATCGCCCTCGGGCGACCCTCCGTGGCCTGCGTGGCGGTGAACATCGACGACTCAGGCGCGGCGCGCGAGCTCGTCTCGCAGGCCGCTTCCGAGGGCAGGTGGACCAGGCAAGGACAATCGCGCTTTTTTGCTGGGATGCGCGACCCGTTAACTGGACTGCTACAATGAATAAATGCAGTTGCCGTGGCGTGTATACGGAGGGACGGAGGTTATAAAAAACGGGTCTCTGTGTGCGATACATTGGAACGCGATTCAAGATGCTACGAGAGGAATCTAATTTTGTCCATCTGTTTCTGTTGTTGGTCGGAAGGTGGGCTTCTCCTCTCTGCGAGGCTTTCCCCGAATGCTGCTGCCTTGATTCTGCGATCCTTCGCTTTGGAACGACGCTGAGATGGTTGCACGTACCTTGTTTTTGTTTTTTCGTTGTTGCCCTCCACTACTATCACCACCGTGATTCCTGGTCTAGCGCACTTGAGAGGAGAGAAACACGGGTGAGAATGTTCCGTGGTCACAAACCTCAAGTACCAACATGGTTCCTGCCCCGCGTCTCGTTGTTGTCTGCCGCCGCCGCCGTCTTGGCACTTTTACACGATGAACAGCCTGGCCCACGTACACCTGGCGGAGGACGAGAAGGAGAGGGCTAAGGACATCCTGGGCATGAGGACTGTGCCCTTTTACGTCGTCGTCGGCGAGGTACGGGCATTTGGGGGCACTGCATACAGCCCATGTTGCCGTATCCACGGCGCTAGAGATCTGTACAGCATTTGGCCATTTGTACTGGCAGTGATGAAACCCTGTTGGTGGGGGAGGGGTGATGCGCTCAGCAGGTGGATGCTTCCGCGCGCTGCTAAGGACAAGTATTTTTTAAGATGGTGATGTATTCATGAACCTATGTCACGGGCAAACACGGCTAGCTTCAGTAGGAGTGTTGAGATTTATTCGTAAAGTTGTCGCTGTTGCGCCAAGCGCGTGCTCTTGCTGCTGCACTGGGGCCACAGAAACCCACGGTAGCACACTCTTCCTTTCCACCGGCTAGACTTCCACCCTGTGCGCACACTCCAACACATAAAGGTCCGGAGTCCGTCCCCCATTCGCCACGTACATCACAACACGGACAACAATTTTCACGAGGAGCTCTCAAGACTGCTGCATTCAGCTCCTGTTCACACGCTCGCGTCCAAGGTTTTGCCGGCAAAAATCCCGGCACACCTCAACAACGTAGACGTGCTACTACGCACTAAGTCTTGACGGCACGGCCATGGCAGGAACAACTTCTCTGGAGTGAACCCCGGTGCCACTTTACCTCCCCCTCCCCCCTCTCCTGTCTCTGCACACAGGACGGGGAGGTGCTCCGGCACGGCAGCGCCAAGACCCTTCCCCTCAAGACGGTCGAATCCCTCGACTCCGCCCTGCTCCCGCCTCCTGCCGGTGCTGGTTCTGCTACCGCTCGAGAGGGCCGCTACGGGGAGAGTCAGCAAGATGAGAACGACGCCGCGGCCGCCAACGCCGCCACGCCACCGGGGGAGGAGACAGCAGCCGCTGGTAGCCCCACCGCCAAAGGGGCCCCGCGAGGTAAAGCGACACCTTCCCCCCGGATGGAGTGCGTCGGGGACGTGTGCAAGCTGGTCCGCAACCCGAAGGCAGCAGCGGCAGCAGCAGCAGCGGCAGCACCGCATGGACAAGCGACGGGAGAAACGGCCGCCCCTCCTGCCGCTCCTGCTCCCTCCCCGGCCGGTGTGGAGTGCGACGGCGGTGTGTGCAAGCTGGTGCGCAAGCCGACGAGGACCGCCGAGCAGGAGTCGAAGGACGATTCGGTAGCTGATGTTGCTGAAGCCTCCGCCGCCGCCGCCGCGGTGCCCGCTGCGCGCACCATGGAATGCGCGGGAGGAGTGTGCAAGCTGGTGCGCAAGCCGAAGAAGGCTGCCGAAGAACAACCGGTGGTGTCGGACAGGAAAGAGGAGGCAAGCGAGTCGCCGCTCGTCGTCGGCGACGCCATGCCTTCCCTTCAGGTGGGCAGTAGGGCTTGGTTAAGGATAATTCTTGCTCTCTACGCGTTGAAACATCGTCCGCCCCCCCCTGCACCCACTTGGTGATGTGAGAGACTGGTCCGGTGAGAACCCGGCGTGCTCCGTCCCGGCTTTGTAGGGATGCGAGGTCAATGGTCTAACGACTACCGCATGCACGACTATGAGTACACCCCAACCGCCCTGCTCCCACTGCCGTCTCATCCCCGCAAAGCCAGGCCTCGATTGTGCGAGTCGTCACCGGTGTTGTCGTTGCTGCTGCAGCCTCCCTCCACGATCGGCTAGACAACCTACCCTACAAGGACGACCCCCCCCCCCTCGACCTCCGTCGCTAACCTTGCCGTCGCGACATATACATACATCCTGTCTGGTGTTCCGGTTGGTCTCTGCAGGTTGTGCCGATCGATGGGGGCTCCGCGACCACGCTCGACGACGTCAGGGCCGGGGGGCCCGCGGTTTTAGGTGTGTGTGGACCTCTCCCTCTCGGACGGGCGGGAGGATTGTATGTAGTGTGATGATAGGGTGCGCTGTCTTGCACTTGCAAGGTGTACGAAAGAAGTAATGGGGGGGGTGACACTAGTATCGGTAGGCCTTTATGTAGAACCCCGAGAAACACAAACGGCACCTCGGGGAAAGAGTCGGCAGGGAGTTGAACGGTGCGCGACTTCTGTCGTTCTCCGTTTGTCGGTTCCACTATTTCTGTCTTCTTCTGTTCCGTGCTGCGGCTAGCTCACGACCTACTACTGCTGTCACAACGGTAATTTGGTTCGTTTCTATCTTTCCTGCCCTTGACCTCTCAGCGCAGCAGTAATAGTAAATGCCCTTTCTGGCACCGACTATTCTCACTCGCCCCCCTTCCGTCGAATGACGTGGAATACACGCGTGCTCCGTTGTAAACGAACGTGCAGATTTCTGGACGACCCGTTGCGTGCGTTGCCCCGCCGCTCTCGATGCTCTCGAGGGATTGGCGGCGGCGGCTGCGGCGGCGGCAGCGGCAGCTGCTACCGACGACCCTGTCAAGTACATCTCCGTCAACCTCGACAGCTTAGAGGGGGTACGGGAGATGGTGTCCAAGGGGTGGGTGTATGGACCGATCGATCGTGACGGTGTTTTTTTTTTTTTTCCCTTGTCACGGGTGTGTGTGTGCACGGTGGTTTGTTCGAGTTTTTTTTCTCGACACGGACATTTGTAGTCCAATTGTAGATTCCCATGACGACCCATTTTCGACACCTTCTCTTCTCTTCTCGCCCTCCATTGTTGAGACAACCATTCTGGATTTTTTCGTTGCTGATTTCTTGGATATCACCCTCTACTGATGCTCATGCCCCCCCCCCCCTCCTTCTCTCATTTGAGGTCAACTGTCTATCGATCGATTATGGCGTGCGTTCATACAAGCACGCCGACCCCTGCGCCCCCTCCCTCTCAATTCTTCGCCCCCCCCCTCGCCCTCCCCCCATCCATAAACTCACTGGCGGACAGGCGTTGGCCTACCTTGACCCATGTCTTCGCCGGTGGTGACGAGGAGGAATCGGAGGCGCTGCTAGAGAGGTTCAAGACCAGAGCGGGCCTGAGGAGCGTGCCCTTCTACGTCGTGCTCGCACGGGACGGTCGCATCGAACAGGCGAGACAGACTGACACACTTGACAGACAGGCAGACGAATACAAAGACAGACAGACACACGAATACAAAGCCAGACACACACACACACACACACACACACACACACATCAGTGGCTTCCTAGGTTCGAGCGAGGACATTTGTGTAGCTGAGGTTTGAATCTCTGTGAAAGCATATGTAGAGAGAGTCGTATTGGCATTCGCATTTAGCGCATTGCGCCTTTTTCGAATTTTGGCCCCCTTCCAAGGACCTTGGTTTTAAACGCTGGCACTGACGTCTTTTCATTGGTCAGCCGGTTAGCGCGGTCGGTGCTAACAACAAAAAAACACACACACGCCTTAAGAAACATTTGTTGTTCTCAGCCGCACTGAGACTGACGTCTTTTCATGGGTCAGCCAGTTGGCGCGGTCGATGCTCAGAATGAAGATACAAGAAAGAGAGGCACACAAGAGAGAGAGAGAGAGAGGGGGGGGGGGGGGGGGGGGGGGGGGGGGGGGGGGGGGGGAGGGAGAGGTTTCCGCACCACAGCTGCAGCAACAGCGGCGGATCGTATCAGTGGTCTTGCTCAGCTTCGCGCGGAGCTAGGGAGGGGTCAATCATATCGGTTTTCGTTTGGTCTCCTGTCATTATCATTCCTTACTCGACCTTTGGCGTCGTCCTCCTGGACTACAGATGTAAGTGGTACATCAACAAAATGTTGTTGTTGTTGATGTTGTCGTTGTTCTTGTTGTCGTTGTTCTTGTTGTCGTTGTTGTTGTTGTTGTTGTTTTTGTTGTTGTCTTCACGAATAAGATGTTGTGATGATCCGTCTCTAACGGGTTACGCGGCAAAATCGTCATTAGCTGACCCCGTCCCATCCCGTGCCAACGTGCCAACCGCGTGTCCCCCCGCCCCCCTCTGTTTACCGGTCGTGCTCGACAGATCGGAGGGCCGAAAGCGGTCAAGCTTGAAACGGTTTCGGGCACCAACAAAAACGGTGCTGCTGCGCCAAAGGCGGCAGAGGGAGCACCACCAGCAGCACCCGTTGTTGAAGAAGCACCGAAAGCCTCCGTCTTCACCATGGACGAAGATTTTTGAGGGCAAAAAGAGCGCTTTTCCGTTTCACCAAGCTTTGTTATTAGCGTTTTCTTTGACAGAGAACGTTTATTTCTAAGGTAGGGGCGGTGTTAATGACTGTCGGCGGCAAGAATTTGTTACCGTGCTGGTCGGATGAGTCGCGTGCGACGGCGGTGGGGAGGGACGTTTCCACTGATTACATTTTTCGCGTAAATAAAGTGTGACCTTCGTATGCACAATAGGCCTGTCCTCCATCGGCCGTTTTATTTTCGATTTAGATACACAAACTTTATTTCTATACTAATTTCAAGTAATTACACATTCTTATTCTCCGTCATACAAGCAAAACGGCCGATGGAGGACAGGCCTAATGCACAACCATCGATTGTGAGAATCGGGGTTTTGAGTACGGGAGACGAGGAAAGCAACGCAAACCATTTGTTAATATTTAGCACGTTGTGTAAGCGAGAAGAGAAAAAGAGATTCAGCAGGACTCTGCAGCACGAAAAAATAAGAACCTTGACGTCAGAAATTGGACAGCGTACCCTGAGTTTTCAGCCCACAACAAGCATTTTAGGCTGGACCGGAAATTGGCGTTTCTTGAACGCGGGCGCTAACTGTATACGAGGCGGCGGTATACTAGCTTGAAACAAAGAACAATCCACCTGGCTCGCTGCTCTTGTCTTCCGTGGATTACATTTCATGCCGATGGGGAGGAAAAAGAAAAGTCCCCCCAAGTAGTTCTCCCGACGAAAAACAACAGTACACATCGCTTCGAAGGGCACCTGTGATGAGCGCTAGGAGCGCTTTTTGTCCGACACCAGGCCGGATGGAGGTGGACACCCAAATCTTCCCCGCCCAACGGGAATACTACCCCGCGGCCGGGGCTACGGTTGGTTCTGCCACGATGCCCATGAGGGCGAGGGGAAAGGGGCAGGGGAGCGACTACTCCGGAGATGCCGGTGTCGATTTGCCCTCTCGGTGCCTAGGGGCCCAACAGGTACATGCGCATCTTGAATGACCGACCGACGCGTGCTGCTTGCTTTGCGTGTTCCTTGGAGCAAGGTGCAAGAGAGCGCGCCATACAATGAAGCTTTGTCCAAAGAGAAAGTCTAGGTGGGAAGGAAGCGCAGTTCCATGCAGTTGCGTTTTTCACATGAGGAATCATTGTCCAGAGAGAGAGCCATAGGTGGTGTGGAAACGCAGTCACATATATCGCAAAGGGCAGATACATGTAGTTGCCCTTTTTCTAACCGATAAGGGCCTTGTTTCTTTGAAACCCACACACCCCATCTCCGCCCCGTGCCGCCCAAACACGACCCCCACCACACACAAAGAACTGGTACATACATCACATAGATAAACGCTACCCTCTGTATCTACTCCATACACCGATCTTGCTTCGAGGTCCCTCTCTTTCCCCTACTCTCCCTTCCATTCCCCCTCTCCGCCCCAGTAAAACGCCTGACCGGCCGGTGCAAACCGGGGTAGGGAGCCAGCTTGGGACGAAGGTCTCCGATTAATATGATATTGGAGGTATGTCTCAACATATATCAACTACTGTAACTCGACCTCAAGGTGAAAAAACGGCCTTGTTCTAAGCCGAACATACATCTTGCAATGCTTTGGGGTCAACCGCACATCTGGCAACGAAGCAGGGCGCGCCAAGACAACAAAGCATTGCGTCGGACCAGGCATCTATCCTCCGGGGCCCAAAAACCGTACCGACGAACTAAGCGAGGCCCCAAAAACCTGATTCTCGCTCGAGAAAACGTGCGGGGCGATTGACCTAACTTGATCACCCCAAACACGCCGCATGACGAAGCAGAGGGGGAACTGATTATCTTGGCCTTTGATTCTCTGTGCACGGCCTACCCCGCGTGCTGCCACGTGCCGGCGCATCCGGTGGCGGAGGCTTTGCATCACTGTCCTTCTCCTCTTTCCCCCCGTAAGCTCGTAGTTCTATACGTGTCACTTAAGGCGGGTCCAAACCGTAGATTATCTGCGAACAGGAACTAAATAAAGTAAAAGAAACGACAGGCAATCGTAGCATAACGAAAACTGTCACCAACCCCCCTTTTCAAACAAGCTAGCAAAACAGTTCGAGTGCAAACGCAAACATCCCCCTCCAAAATGTCCATCTTCAGATGCAAATACTTCGCTAGACTAGCGTGTGTGCTGTGGCGTAAATGGGGCCTAAGCCGTGACTGGGATCAACCATCCTGACGCGCTTTAGCGGGGGCTGGGCTTTGCAAAACGCAGCCAAACCACAAGATATCCGCCCGAAATGTGCTTAAAACAACGCCTGACTTCCGCCCCTGCAGGAGACGGGAACGGCGTGTCACAAAGCACAGCAGTACATTCCACCAACAGCCAAAGGGCGTACCTATCACATAGACAGAGACATCGGAAGAAACAGACACGAAGTACCCTCGTATCCCCAAGTGTGGGGAACACGCTCTGACAACAAGAACAACAACAACAGACCCAAACACTCAAGCTAAGGTGTGTTTCAGCTCAAGCTGCTGCAGTAAGCGGGACACATTTCCCACGACGGGGAGACACAAACAACGACCTTAGCAAGCCGCTCGACATGCTTGAATCAACAATACACAAGCAAACAAAAAAAAACATCCGCTCGTTCTGTTGCACGAGTACTTATGCATACGATGCTGCAAAGCAACAACGCGGATCTACTTGAACGTATCTATCAGCGACTGCATATCTATGAGGCAGCGGATGTGTGCGCCCCGGGAACTTGCTCTGGTGGAGGGAGCAAAGCGGAGGTTGGCCATCTTGCCACAGGCATGTGATTCTTTTTATCTCTCTCTGTACGCCCCCCCTCCCCCCCCAACTAAAGACATTTTGTGTTGAGCAACCGACCGTCCCATATTCTGGCGGTTTCGCCCAAAGCTCTCCCCCCTCGCCTCGCGACTCTTGTGGGATCGTGTCATCTCCTGTCACCTTACCCCCGTGTCCTACTGTCGGAAACATCCACTCCTACAACACCTGTCCTATTGCCGGAAGAGCGTCACGCGCACAACAGTGGTGTTAACACATCTCCCTCGGGCCATTGGCTCTGGCTGGCTCTTCCTCGGCGAGGGGTGCGGCGCGGCGGCGGTCGCGAAGCGTCACGGGTCGTACATCTCGGCCTTAAGCGGCATGGTCATGAGGTCTTCTAGGCCCTCCTTAGGAGATCGCGTCCCCTTCAAGATGTCCGCCACTTTTAAACGACAAAAACAAACACAGACACACACACACACACACAGCAGCAGCAGCAAGCGGCAGAGTGAGCGCGGGAGGGTGCGCTGTCATAAAAAGCAAGCAAATACGGAGACAGGGGGTGACGCGACTGGGAAGGTGGGGCAGGGGTTGCGCAGAGAGCTGTGCGCGAGAATGAAAAACAACAGAAAAACAACTAGAGTAACGCCGCGAAGGTTTGCCCCCCCGGCTAGGATTCTGAAGAGTCCACAGTCCACACACACACACACACACACCGTCGAAATCTGCCAACATTGCCGCCTTCTTGTTGGGAAAAATCACCTCCGAATATGATGGCGTATTTGAGGTCGATGCGGTAAGACTTGTCGGTCTTTCGGATCAGGTCCGCCAGTGCCAGAGCCGTGTCCACCCCTTCCGCAACCTGACGGGAGGAGTAGGGGGGGTGATAACAACGGGCAGGGATGAGTGTGCGGCAAGGTTGAGGTCGAAACAAGAAGGGCGGGAAAGTCCGTTTGCGCCAACGGGGCTAGATAGCGCGGTGGCTACACCCCGCGGGGGGGAGCGGTCGAAGAGTAACCGCCCCCTCTCCCCTTAGCACGCACCTCCACTGACCTATGTAGCTGCAACAAGTCCCCTTGGTGGATAGGTAACATGAACGCCTTTGATGGGCAAAAACGCGTTTGGTGGGTATGGTTGCGAAGAGAGCTTGTGTGACTGTTGGCGGCTGTCTCGACAACAGCACGTCGGAACGACGGCCCGTCTCGAAAGGGACGGCACAACCGGTGGTCACACTACATGTAACGAGGCAATTTCCGAAACTGTGATCTTCGGGTATCAGGGCCAGGGAGGAGCGGTGAACGAGAGGATTCTCCATTAGCCCTACTAAAACACGGCAATGCCCACAAAGAAGGGATCTAGACATCGGTGTGTGAGTGTGGTACGATTGACGACCAGCCGTCCTGGAAGCTTTTGCTGCGAGATTCAACAAATTTCGACACAGAGTCTGAGTAGCGGCACGAAAAACAGGACGCCTATTTAGTAACGCGCGTACAACCGAAACTTGGGCAACAAGTCTCAAGCGATAAGCCACAGGTCCACAGGTTAGGGTCGAAAGGGAGACCACAAATACGGCACGTACATCTGCGCGAGATCTAGCTGAGCTGCACACACCCACCCACCGTGCCTTGTGGACTTTGGTTAATGGTAGGCACGTTCATATCTAGAATATCTACGGAGACTTGGGGGCTCCGCGGTATGGATATCATTGAGGGTATGCATCTGTTGTTTGGAAAATACACGGGATCCTATGTCTTGGACTGTCAATGCGTCACTCTCTCTATATGGACCTAATCAAAGACTATTGAGTGCCATCACCAAAGGTGCCATCAGCCCTCCTAGGGACAGAGTCCTGAGTGGCACGGAAAATCCATAGATCTGCCCATAGCCTTTCCCGGGCCTTATATTGTGTTTGGGCAAAAACGGAGCCGTAAGGTCGATATGACAAGTAATACCCCCATCCCCCCTCCTCCTTCCAAGCGTTACCTCTGTGCTGCTGGCGAGGATCTCCTCCATGCTCTCCCCCTTCCCAAGGCGGATGCCGAAGTTCCGGTTGCGGCTAAGCGGGCCGAAGCAGGTGCCAAACGTGTCGCCCACGCCGCTCAAGCCCGACAGGGTGCGGGACTTCCCCCCCAGGATGATGGCCAGCCGACGCATCTCTCCGCACCCGCGGGTGACGAGGCCTGCCATGGCGTTCGTGCCTGACCCAGTGCACGCATCCACGGCAACCGTGTTTCATGACGCGCGCAACGGAGAGCAATGCGGGGATCAGAACAACCGTGGGTTGATCGCAGTACGTTCGTCCGAATCATGACGCGCGCAACAGGGGACAACGCGGGGATCAGAACCACTCTTCATTGTACGACAAAGTTGTTTCCGCGCGTGTGGTCTCTCCAAGACCTACTGCCAAAGGCAGCTGTGAGCATGCAGTGTCGTTTCAACCATATTGATCACAGCACTGCAATCCCCTACATGGTAGCCCGCTACTCATATTGTTGGCAAACGCACAACGCATTTGCAACCACGTGCTGTGGCGACAGCAACAACGATACCACCAGCACCTAACACTAACATCAACAATACACCCACAAACCACAAAAACACATGAACCAGAACAACCACCACCAACAACAACAACCGCAACAACACCGCTTCCTTCTTACCCAAGCCGAGCCCCTCGCACATGCCGGCGGCAAGAGCGATCACGTTCTTGACGGCTCCGCCCACCTCCACGCCCACGACATCCTTCGAGGTGAAGCACCGGAACGTCCGCGAGGACAGCACCTGCAACCAAAGCGGAGGAAGATACAGCACCACCGCGCACCGAAGTCAACCATCGAACACGCCCAACGATTCGCCAGGTACAAGTGTGGTCGAGAGCTCTCCGCTGCGCTCCCTGATAAATCGTCAGCGGTGTACACAAGGGTCCGTGTCATTCGAAATACAACGTACTTCCCCTGCAGCAACCAACAAACACTACAAAACCTCAAGGAGAGAGTGGCAGAGAGTTTCCACGAAACGTGTTACAAGTACGATAAAACTATGCTCGTGATGCGTTCACGTTTCCGTACATGAAAGACAACGAAACAATCTCTAACGCAGTTAACAGGGTCCGGGATACATGGAACATTGAACGTGTGCATTCTCACTAAAATACAATCGTAGTGATTGATTCGTTGTTGGTGCGGGGGATGACACATCACGAGAGACACACACGACCAGCTTTACCTTGGCCATGTCGTTTGCGAGGCAGAAGTCGTCGCTCGCGATCACCACCGCCGTGGCTTGGTTCATCGCTATCTCTCGCGCGAACGAAGGCCCGCTGTGCGCGAGTAGTTTGGTTGCGGATACATCCAGGCGGCATCGCGATCGCCCACGGTCGTTCCGGACCCCCCCCCCCCGTAGCACGCCACCACCGTAGCACACGAAACGCCAGAGGAAGTGCCGGGGATATATATACAACGCGAAAAAGCGACGCAACGGGGCACACGTGGAACAAAGCAATTCGAAGAAGTTTTGGGGAGTTAATTGGCATGAGAGAGAGGGAGGGGGGAGGGAGAGCACGAAACCAGGCATCCGCATGCAAGGGCGGGCGGCACACAAACGTTTCGTGACACCTTCGTCAGGAAAGGTGACAAGCTACTTCTAAACTAAAAGCTTCACACGATACGCAACGAAGAACTATCACGACCACCTTGACAGCAACGAAGGCCAAGGGCAACGGCAGCAAGCGGCGAGAGATGTAAAGCAGCACCTGAGGAAAGCGTACGACCGCTCCGTGCCGCAGAGGTCCTTAAGAATGTCGTTCATCAGCATCAGGGACGAGGTCTCGATCCCCTTGGAGACAGATAGTATTGGCGTCCCAGCCGGTATGTGCGGCACGACCTGATCGATTCCGAAAAATAAAGACAACGACCTGAAAAAAAAGAATTACGCTTCCTTCGAAGAAGAGTGGCGCAAAGCGTTTCAACATGGACGTGTAAGACGCAAGCGTCGACAAGAGCAGCAGCACTGGGGGTAAAACCATATAACCAGATGCCACAACAGCGGCGGCAGCCCCTCGGCATCGGCAACGGTCGCAACCACAACAAGTGCGACCAGCAACAAAACAAAACAAAAACGTCAACAACTACATCAACAACAACGAAAAACGACGACGACGACAGCAACAATGAGGACAACCGACAACAACGACGACAAACGATAACAGCAACAACCAACAACCAACAGCAACGACAACAGCAACAACATCAATACCATCAACAACAACAACAACAGCAGCAGCAGCAGAAGCAGCAGCAGACACGACATCAGCGTTGATCCCCGCCTGATGCTGATTCCACGCAAATCCCATCACAAACACAGCGGCAGGAGGAGCAGGACTCACGTTCTCCAAGAATTTCCTCGTGTACTGCACCGGCACCGCGTGTATTACGAAGGTCGCGTCCCTTAACGCCTCCTTTGGGTCTGCGGTGGCCACGATATGCTGCGGAAGTTTGATGCCTGTGTCGTGTCGATGAATCGTCACAGGGCGCGAGCGGGGGGGGGGGGGCGGGGGAACCAGTTT
>CACKRE030000482.1:99981-105018 GCA_902602495.3 Ectocarpus sp. CCAP 1310/34 | reverse complement strand
GGGGGGGGGGGGGGGGGGGGGGGGGGGGGGGGGGGGGGGGGGGGGGGCTCTTTTGTTGCTTGCCGCAGTCAGTTGGCGATCTACTGCGCATCTGGTTCGAGACTGAGCCGCGCTCCCACGAGGTGATCGAAACGCCGACTTGCAGCTTGCCCATGGCCGAAAGGTTATCTGCGCGTTCACGCCAAGACGACCCTAGCGGCACATGTGCAGCGGCGTATGCCGTGGCATCCCTGCAAAGCATGACAAGGGAACGTCTCGATACAGTAGGGGGGGCGCTACAGTGCCGGGTAGGGTCCAGAGGGAAAAGCGGCACTATACCGGGCACCGGCAGTATTCAGAATAGTGCCTCAATAGTGTCGGTTCGGCAGTATTGAGGCTTCGCATATCCCTCAATAGTGCCGGTCCGGCACTAACCGGCACTACTGAGGACTAACGGGCACTACTGAGGAGGCGGTGATTTCATGGTGCAGCGCTCAAGCTTTGCGGGGTCAACAGAGTACGATGTGGATCGTGGATCGAAAATGAATGTAGGATTACCGGACGTCTAAGTCCTCGTTGTCCTCCTTCGATGTTGCCCGATAAAAAAAGACAACAGAGAGAAAGAACGACGACAGGAAGCGCACCGCACGAAAAAATAACGACCATTACTACTACCACAGCTGTTCTCCCCGCCCTAGCAACGTAGCAGCAACTAACTCTCTCTCACGTGTGCCTGGCGCCCCCCCTTGGATGTTACAACAAGAAAAAAACAAAGAAAGACACGACAGGAAGCGCACCGGAAGAAACGGAAACAACCATTGCTACATACAACAGCTGCACCCCCAACCTTACTCCGTAGGAGTAACACACTCTCTCATGTCTGCCTGGCGCACCCGCTCAGCGGAATGCGCTGCAATCGTTGCCATCTTCGCTTTCGTTAGGAAGAACGCCGCGTCTCCGTTGCCACTCTCATCTGCTGCCGCTTCTAGGACGCTGAAGTGAGGCGACAGCTCAGCATAAGCAGGTGGAGCACGGCGCTCGGGCCCCGTGTTGCCATCGCCACTGCCCTCCTCTTCGTCCTCCTCCTCGCCGCCTGTTGTAAGGTGCGTTCCAGCCAGCAGTGCCGCCATTTCGTCCACTGCGTCCAGTGGAAGAGCCTCTGCCACCTCATCGTCGTCCTCGATGGTAGCCCACCCCTGAATGGCGCTCACCGCTTCTCCCTCGACCGGCTTTCCGGGTTCAATGTCGAGTTCTGCGAAGAGCTCACTGATCTCCTCGTCTACGGTGCCGGCTCGCTGCTCGTGCGCGTCGCCGACGCTCGTGCTCATCTTGTTGACGGTCGCCGTGAGAGCCTTCAAGTCAGGCTCAGCGATGCTAAACCGAGTCTTTCCGTGTTGTTTGGTGAGCTCAGCCGCCATCTCCGGAGGAAGCGTGTCGGCCTTGACAAAGCGCCTGGTCCCAGATAGCAGAAAATGCAATGCATCCGTTTTTGGGTGGACAAGCGATGTTGGACGGGAGTGACGAAGAATGACTCATAGGAATGCGAGAGAGGACCCTTTCGTAGAACAGGAGAAATGGGCATGCCCGGGTGCTGCAGTACTCTGTTGAAAAAAAGGAAACCCATGCGAAACTATCCGTACAACCGTCTCCACGTACCGCACCACCAAAGCCACGCGCACTTGCGGGAGCTGAAAAAAAACAGCAATACCACATGTTCGAACCTCACCTGGCGATATCCTGGGCGGTGACGCTGGCCCATGCTTTCTCGAGAAGTTCAGCGGCGTCCCGCACGTGAAGTTGGTGCCCTTGCGCCAGCCCCATTGTCTCGGCCTTCATCTTGCGGGCTTTCGCCTGGGCGCGAAGTGTGTCAGCCACGAACATGGTTGATGTCTTCACATCGATCAGCTCCTTCCTGTAGACGACTTTCGTCTTGGCGATGACCCCCAGATCCATGGGCTGGTGTACGGAGGTGCACAGCGGAGGGTAGGCCTTGGTGGTCACTTGCCCCCGGTCATCCACGATATCAACGTGAGAGGAACAGCCGTCCATCAGCAGCAGCACAGGTTCGTGAGTGAAGCGCCGAACGAACGGGAGGAACAATTCAAGCCACCACTTGAGGAACATCGCAGAGTCGGACCACGCGTTGGCCTGCGAGACGTACTTGAGAGGTGAACCAACGTCCTTGAAGCAGCGGGGTTCCATTGCCCTCCCGATGATGGCCATGTCAATCTTCGCAGTGCCGTCGGCATTGCAGCACATGATGGCAGACAGTCGGTCCTTGAAGTGCATGCTCTCTGAACCCCGCGCCGTCTCCCGATCCTCCGAGGTGGAAAGGTACGTGCGCCTGGGCAGGAGCTTCCACTGGAGGCCTGTCTCGTCGACGTTGAAGATGAACCTAGCCGGGTACTTCGCGCAAAGGGCCCTGAATTCGTCCATGCCCTCCTTGATAGCCGCCCTGTCGACGCTACCAGCCTCGCCATGAAGTCGCACGCTGTGGATGTTGTTGCACGAAGTTCTTTACCCATTTCTCGCCGGCCTTGAAGTCCTCGACCCTCGCTCTTACTGCTGCAGAAGTTGCGGTGTCAGCCAGCAGGGTTGTCCTGGCGGAACGGCCGAAGCTTCGAAGGACATCGCGTGTGACGGGCATCTTGACCTTCCGGGCTTTGGTGAGCAGATAAACAGCTATCGCATCCACCTGCCGCCAAAAAACGAGTAAACAAGCAGAAGGTCTTACCATTAGTTTTGAACATTAGCATGCATCCTACACTGCGCGGCGCGGTCAGGCGGGACAACAAAACAGTCGGACCTTAAAGAGAGACAAATCAAAACACACAAAAAAAAATGAATGGATTATGTATATTATGTCTGCTGTACATACAATACGGAGTGCATAAAAAAAAATAAGAATAGGAAAGACGCAAAGAGGGGGATACTAACAGCGAACTAGCCACACAGAAAGGAAAGGAGGATGAAAGCGGACATACATACGTGAGAAAACCGAGACAGACAAACAATGGACAGAAAAAACAAGAGAGACAACATCTATTGTACCAGTGAAAAAAAAAATGAAGAACGACGAAAAGAAAAAAAACATGGACGAAAAAAGGCCAGTGAACAGCGGCCCGCAACAATTTTGAAAAAAAAAGGCGGGGAAAAGAAGCTCACCTCCGGAAAGTCTCCCTTGCGCGCATTTTTCTGGGTGCCGCCGCCTGCAGCAGTCGCAGCCTCCACCTTCTTCCGGTCAGCCTTTACAGTCCTAACAAACCGCTCCGAGCACCCGAAGCGGTCTGCAATCTGTACTTGAGAGACCTTCGCATCCAGCAGCTTGAGAATCTCAAGCTTCGTGTTGTTGTCCGGGCGCACACGAACACCCCCCTTCTTGCTCCCACCGCTCTTGTCCTTCTGGCGTTTAGATGGTCCCGCCCCAGCACCGTCAGCTGCTGCCGCTTTGCGCTTGCCAATCCTGGTAACGCACGTGCTGTATATACGGTGCGTCTCGATGTCGTCAAACACGCTACCGCAATTGCCGTGGAGCCGCCCTCCACATCCTCCCTGGCAGACGTGGGCATGAGGGTCTTGCGGCGTTCTGTCCTGTTGAAGGCACAGTTCACCTTCCGCACAAGGCATGGTGCGCCTCTGCTTAGCGCTCTTAGGGTCTGCAACAGCAGGTGTACACTCCGTCACTGTGGCGTCTGTCCTCTGGTGTCGTGGTGTGTGTATGTGTGTGTGTGTGTCTACAGCAGTAGTGAACCGGCACTATTGGGGGGCACAGCGGCGCCCAACCGGCACTATAACGAGCCATCCCTCAATAGTGCCGGCCCGGCACTACTGAGGTCGCTGTCTGTGTCCAGAAATTTTACCGGCACTATACCGGGCACCGGCACTATTCAACCGGCACAATAGCGGGCCCCCCACTGTACATAGCAGACTACGTAGACTGCTTTCAGAGCGGACGGTGGGGGTGGGGGGGAATACGAAAATAAACTCATTGTCACGGCCTTGTCGTCGTCGCCGGGCGATGTTCAGCATCGAGGCGGCTGTGACACCACTACTCACTTGCGTGCCAATTCCAAGACCAAGCACATGATGCACTGATCCTGTTCTTTTTTGTATTCAGTCACTTGTGGCAGTTCCAATCTCTCTCTACTTTGCTGCCATCGTTGGAGCGAATCAAACCACCTATGTCCTCAAACGTCTGTATACGATTACGATTCTCATCCCAAATAAGAACGCACCTTAGGAGGTTGACCCTCATCCAAACCTGTTCTGCACGATGAAAGTCCCACGGCAATTCCTGACAACTGTAGCTAGCCTACTGACCTTCCTTTCATCGTCCGAGTCGTCGATAGCCCTGCCGCTGCTCCCGCCGTACTCTGGCGGAATCTGGGAAATATCGATCTCCTCCTTCATCTCCTCTAGGTAGTTCGTTCCCAAAATAGAAATCTTGGCACGAGTTCTGTTTCATGGTTGCGCATATTCCGGAAAAACAAGGGCGTTTGCACAAACGAGCATCAGCAGAAAGTCAGCATGAACAGTCCCGGTAGCAATGCGAGAAGATAAATAAATAACCAATGGTATCATCTGCCGCGGGGAGGTCGAACACTCCTCAAAAACGCAACCACGACGGTGATGATAACGACGACGACGACGACGACTACGATTCAAACACCAAGGACAACTACCCCATCACCACCAAAAACAACAGCAACCACGAAGCACGGTATCAGCTGCCGCCGGGATGTCGACAATTCCGAAGAACAAAACCGCGCGGTGATGATAACGTCGACGATGATGAGAACGAATACGAGAGAGATGACAAACCTACAGCAGAACCACAAGCACATGTATCCCTCCCGGCCACGACACGAAAGCAGTGCCGCGGCAAAATCGTTGTGCTCACCTGGTGTCTAGCATGGCCGAGACTACACGCCACAGAGCCGTGAACGCTCGCGGGGCATTGATAATGTACGATTTGTGACACCTGGGTGTTGAAAAAGCAAGTCGGAGACGAAAGGCACGCAAGCAACGGGGGTCGGGATGGCTCGATAGAAATCATTG